>JAQFXU010001131.1:0-33626 GCA_034693705.1 Spatulosminthurus flaviceps
CACACACACACACACACTCATCTCCTCCAAATCCACAAGTTAAATCCAGCGGCCAGCACCACAGCTGTGCCATGTGTGTTTACACATCTCCGTCTCATTTTCAATTTTGAATTCATTCTTCATTTCTTGGAGTCAAAAATCAAAGTTTTTCAGAGCTCTCCAACAACTTCTCACACGTGAATAAATTGTCAATTATAACAAGAGTTCCTATAGTATAAGGAATATACTATGGAAAGGTGTTGCAAAATAAAGTGACCAATAGTAGTAGGAGCACGTGAAGTCATTTAGAAAGGCCATGCTGGATGAGCTGGATAAAAATGAGCCAGTTTTATCAGTGGAATATTCACAGCATGGCAGAGATTACAAAGCGGCGAATCAAACCTTGGACTGTATCTGCAAATAGGACTTGACCATTTTAATTTATTTCTTTCAAGTGTAAGTGTACAGGAAATATTTAACATTGAAAGGCTCTAAATACATTCAAGTTCTCATTTATAAGCTAACAGCGTGGGAGACATTTCTCACATAAATAAAACTGTGCTTCTTGGAATTGGAAGAAATTCGCAAAATATACTTTTTTTTAAAAGCGTATAAGAAAACTACAAACTATACAAGAGTCAATTTTTGTGTCAACAATATTTCAAGCTTGTGAGAATAATTATTATTGATAGAAGAAGAAAAAAAAAAGCTATTTAAGAAAAATTCTCTGGACTCTCTCAATCATTTTTGTAGGAGTGAGATTTTAGTGACGACATGATTCCCTTGTGAGGAAGACCAATGATGATACTGAATGGAAGAGAGAACTCGGTAATTGAGGCTGTAGTAGTAGTAGTAGTAGTAGTTGTAGGGGTGGAAGAAGAAGAAGAGGAAGAAGAACATATAGTGATGAATATATGTGAAGACAGTTGGAAGTACTACTATGAAAGACCTCTGGAGGAGTTGAGAGAAAGTGCTTTAATTCCCTTGTCGACATGCTATTTTATTGTGCATTGTTACATTTGAGACAAATTGAGTGTGACTTGTGGGTGACAATGTAAACATACACTATAGAAGTTTACCATAGTACTATATAGGACTTTACTATATATTTACTATATAGTTTATTATGTGTGTAGTAACTGAAGACGACGAAACAAGAAGAAATGAAATGGGAATGGAACTAAAAAAAATAAATGTTTCACGAGAAAAAAAAACATGCTTCTTTTGCTATACTTGTTTCCTTTTTACTAGGTATGTATGTACATATTATAATGGTATATTATATACAAATATAATACTATATATAGCTATACCATATAAAAAGATACAAGGGAAGGGGTTTTTTAGCACTAGCCGTCAGTCTCCCCTCCCTCTATATAGGAGCGTATATGTATCTATATTGTACAAATATGTATGTACTCATTCCAGCGTATATGAACATACCAGTTTGATATTTATTCTCAACAGACACCCAAAAACACTAGGTTTTTTCCTACCTTTTGCTTATTTAGTAATGTTGTGGTAAAGAAGTGAGAGAAAAAAGTAGGGAATTTGTGGGGTCAAATTTTCTATATAGAAATTCTTTTAGATATTTTGCTCTACAGTACAGTGCATTTACTTTTCTCAGCCTTATATTTCATACGCTTGCTAATAGAAATTCCTGGGTTATATGTACATACATGGGAAAGCATATGTGTGGGGGTGAACTTGGCGATGTGGTAATTCTCCTCTTTCCTGGAATTTATAACATGGGATAGGAAAAAGTTGCGAACCTACGACTAAAAGCTCACTCATTCGAGTAGAGTCTTCTCTTTTTTTAACATTTAAAAAAACTATAATCTTTTTTTTATTATTTTTGTCAAGGGTTTTCCTTTAGGAAAAATTATATAATATTGTGGAGAATATTATTATTAGAAATTTGGTGCCTTGAATTGCACTTTACAATAATTTTCGAATAATAGTAAAATTTTGAAGGAAAAAAAAGTTGGTGTAAATTTATAGTTGAAGAAGTATATTGACCTTGGATTGTCGTTATATCCTCATCAATCCAATCTGAAGGTGTTTTTTTCTCTCTCTCTCTCTCTCTCATTCTGTAAATATCTGAGCAAGTAATAAAAACGAATGTAATAATAATTTTGTGTATTATTTAAATATAGTGAGGAGAAATTTGATGGAAGAGGAAATAATAATTCATGGTTGATATTATTATTATAACTTTTATATAAAGACTTGTGTGGTTATTATTTTAGTATAGAAGTGTGTTGTAGAATGAGAAGAGAAAGAAACTTGAGGGGAAAAAATAACATTTTTTTTATATTTAATCATTCACACGCTATCAAGTCATGCAAAAGTCGAACGCCAACGCGGTGGGTATAAAAATAAAAAAGTTTAGCTTTATCAATGGAATTTTTCCGAATCATCATAATCCGTGAGTGAGAAACTTTAGCGGAATTCTTTCACCACGACGCACAGTTTTGTTGTTTTATTGTTTTTCTTCTTTTCACAAGAAAAAATACTTTTTCCCTTCAATTCTAATACATACTTCTCTAAATAATACTCTCTTGAAAGTGTAGTTCTTCCTCAAACTTTTACCAACATCTTGACTCTCTCTCTCTCTCTCTGGGTGGCTCCGACTTATTACACAGGTTTCCTATACAGAGTCCTATAATATAAAATAAAAGGAACAACTAACTTAACACTAGGAAATACATGAGGAATCTTTAAGAGTGTGAGAGAGAGAGAGAAATAGGAAGACGTAGAGTGGAGAGTGGAAGTTAAGAAAGTTCATAGATTTTTTTTTTCAGTCAACTGTAACCGAGAGCAGGGATATTGTTTTTCTCTCTTGAAAGTGTCAAATATTTTCTCATTGTTTTTTCTATCACGGAAAAAAAACAGGATACTGATTCTCGGATGTTAAGGCTGCTACTTCTCCTTCTTTTGGAATCCCGCATTTGGAAGGGTGGTTGAGATTAATTCACATCAAAATGATGTTCACTGGCTCCCCTGCCCGTAAAAGAACATCATCCAGCCAGTCAACGACGAGTCATCGGGGGAAAGGTCATCCGGGGTCGAGTGAGTCAAGGGAGAGAGGATCCAACGATCCGTTTCGAAATCGACATGAAGTGAGTTTTTCCATTAACTTTTCTATTAATTTCTATTTCTACCCATAGTTTTCCAATATTTTCCCTCTATTTTTACCTACAAAATATTTCCCCTTTCTATAAAAGTAATCCAAATTTTCTCACCCCAAAGGAAATCCCTTCCCATGTTAAAAAATCCCTTTCAAAAATCATGACTCACTTTAATCCGTTTCATCTTGTTTGACGTACATGGTCAAATTTCTTGGGAATTCCCAGAAAAGCCCAAATTTGTAAACTGACGCATGTACATTTGTTTGTCTACGGAATGTCGTCCTTCCCATTTAAAAGCTTTGATAATTTACGCTAAGTATAGAAATGGATATTTTCATATCTCAGGGCCCTTTACCAGTTTAGCAGGAAAAGGTTTCCAGTCATTTTTACGAGCTTCCAATTTTTACTAAAGCATTTTAAAGTGCTGAAATTCCTCATACTCAAAGGGATGACTCTCGTACAGTATACTACTCATCCACCACGGGGAAGCTCCAACTTGTTGAATGTGACCATATTATTTTGGCTTGTGCTACAGGATTATTCTTCTCAAGGAAAGTGAATGTAGTACAAAGAGTACACATATCAGTTCAACCTTGTCCCTTGACTTCCCCATTTAATAACGCATATATATGTTAAATCCAATGAACTTGTTACATAGGCACTTTAAGTCTATCTATACAGTGCTATCTTATACATGCACTTAGTATGTAAATGTATAGGGAATATGTGAAAAGTGTGGATTTGACAGGGTGAGAAAAAGAAATGAAGGAGAAAAATCATTAGTCATTGTGTTTCCCCTGCACTTCTATTACAAAGATTCCTTATTATCAAGTAGAATTATGAGCGGGCAGGCGTTTCTCCTTAAAGGGTTAAAGGGTTAATCATGTTGTTGGTAACAGTGGAGATCCTACTTCATCTGATCTACATAATGTACGTTATATTTTTATAGTGTATAAAAAAAGTGCCCTTCCTCTCTTCACATTATTATCTAATATGTATATTTAATATCACATATATATTTCCATTATCCACTTACGTAGACAACCAAGTAGGAAGAATCCTCTGTTATGAAAAAGTGTTTGTGTTCTGTGTGTGTGTGAAATAAAGGACGACAAGTTGGATGATACGTGTGCTGTTTATTGATACTATAGAGAGAGAGAGAGAGAGAAGAACGTCTTGAATGAGCACAGGATATTAACAAGTGGTTTCGTTAACCCCGTTTTTGTCTCGCTCCTATGCTTCTTCTTCTTCTTCTTCTTCTTCTTCTTCTCTCGTCAACGTATCCACTTGACTCCTGTAACAACTGTTTGTCTTTAGCTCATATAATACGTTTTACTCTGTACGTTTCAAACGTGCAATTTTTTTAAGTGTGTGCTCTTTCTTCTCTACGGAAAGTGCAAATCTTAGGTTATTCTACTATTACCGTATGTATAATAGTAGAGAGACGCTTACTGTGCTAAAGGAAAGCATTTAAGAATTACTTAGGATTTGAGAAGGACGACTCATGCAATACTATTACAGCACAAGTGTAACTCTACTATATATGCGTGTATGTAGCATTAATAATAAGGGGATTTACGTCAAGAAAATTTTTTTAGTGACGAATCCATCAACATTATTATTTACTATGAGCTTGTACCTTGCTCTTTTAACTTGAACATATCCTATATACGTTCTGTATGATCTGCAAGTAGAATTTAATTTCCTTTTTACTTTACCGTTACTTATTTTATTACTCACGTCGTCGTCCTGGTCTGGGAAGTTCCAATGTACAATTTTAATGGGAAAATAAATTCTTCCCTGGGAGATTATTCATCCTATCGCATGAGAGAGGAATTCCAAGAAAATATATACCTTTTTAAAAACTGCTGATTAATCCCATTTTTTATAACGTCCAAACTTGTATTTACTTCTACAGCTGATTTTGTACATGTTTTTTATAATAACGGATTCGCATAGGTTTTTTCTCTATTGGAAGTGGTGCAACTCCGTGAGTGTGTGTGTGTGAAAGTGAAAAAACTCATTACGTTTTCAATACATAAATATTTTTATAGTGCTTTACTGCACTTCCAATGCCTAGCAAACTTCATCCGACATTTTTTCAGGTGATTTTGATAACATAGAAAAAACTTGGTATTCTTTTACATATTGGACCAGATTTGCAAAAATAGACAAAATAATATATGTAGCTTTGGGCTGAGTAGTGTATGTAAATCTATGTGTAGAGTGTAATCATTGGAATTGGATCTTAAATAAATATTTTTTTTCTTTGGTTGCGTTCAAAGGTTCGAATACGAAATCCAGCATCCCATTCCTCCTCAAGCCGGACAAATTCCACAGCCGCTCTGATGCGACCATTCCGAGATGGCAATTCAGGGGGTAATGATACTACGCTATTTTATATCTGTAGAAATTTATAGGCTCTATATAACTCTACGTACATTGCTATCGTATATATTTAAACCTTTGAAATGTCAGAAGAAAGATACTTCTTCTCTCTCTCTCAGTGCTATAGAATTTGGAAATCTAACAGATTTCCATTTATTTCCTATCACACAAATAAGCTTGGATGTGTAAATTTACAGTGCAAGTATATGTTTACAATTCCCGTAAGAAACTATAGAGAGAGAATAAAAAAAAGAAGAAAAGATTAGAAAAGTTTTATCTACAAAATTCCACAGAATTTTTCATTGTATGCTTAGTAAGACAAACAAACTAAATGGTATTTAGGAAATATTTGAGCTACAGTATCTTTTTTTTAAAAGATAGCAAAGATCAGTGATTCAATTATAAATGTATAGAGAGAAATGTGTATAGGGTCTGTATGTAGAGAAAGAGGTTGAGTAAGAATCTGGAGAATAAAATAGTTGTGATGGCGTTGTAAGTAAATGAGCCAAGACAGGGAAACAAAAGGATGATTGTTTCATGGCACGCGTGCGATTAACAACAAATTTACGTGGACGTTAAATATACATTTAACTTTAGCCTAACAACGCTCAGCCTTTCCCTCACCAGACAGACCTAATCCTATAGGACTTTGTAATAGAGAGAGAATAATAGGCAGAGCCTATGTGGTTATAAACGTAGATTAGCATTTCCGAATTACTTTTGTTAAAAACCAATAATACATTATTTGTATTATTTCCCATTCATATACATAATTAGTTCCAAATCAAAAGACAAACTCTCTCTCATTCTTTCAAAAAAATACCCAACTATAATAAACAAGACAGTCATTTTTACACATGGCCAATTCTTACCGCACCATTTCATGTACTCTTTGGACTTCCAACGTGGATTATCCTCTCTCTCTCTCTCTGCCTTTTTGTATTATTAACCTCTCTCTCCAAGATATTTATTAAGTCTAAAGATAGTTCAAGTATGGTTCATGTTAAATCACATCTATACATATAGATATATAGGTTTTTTTAAGAAAAGAGAGCTAAAACATATTGAGAATTGTGAATTTTTTCTACTACTATGCTAGAGTTCATTGTAAAAGTCTTGTGACACGGTAAATATGTGTTTGGAAAAAGGCTCTTAAAAAATAAGGTAGACAAAAGATTGGATGAGTAAAAAAAAAAAGTAAGTGTATGTCAAATGAGCTATTTCTCTCTCTATCTACTTTTATCTGATTTGGAGCGGAAGGTTAGGTTTGTGTTCTTTCTCTACTTCTTGTTACTTGTCATTCCCTTTTTACTCATAATAACAAAAGATATCAAGCGGAGAAATTTATTATTTTCTAACGAGCAATAAAAATACTAGAGGAATTTTACGTCCAATGCTATGTAATGTAATCTCTAAAGTGTATCGTAGCTTCTACGTTTTTGTGCAGTCACTTTTCCCGGCAACGTTTTTTTTAGCAGAGAGACATCTTTTATAAAAGGGCTTCTACCTTTTTGAAATTCAAGGGAAATGATAATTGGAATAGGAGAAAAAGGTTTTTGTAACTTTCTCTTAATTTCTGGAGGAGTAAATGCGGGGTTAATTCTAAAGGGATTTTGCGTGTAATTTAGTTAATAATTATAATTTAATTGGTAATTATTTGTGATGAGGCTGTAAATTAGGGGGGATGAATGTTTATTACATGAGGATATTTGTATATGAAATTTGCAGGTAGCTTCGAAGAAGAAGACTCAAAGGATTCCAATAGTTTAAGTACCAGTGGTATTTTTAATATAACCGGGAGAAGAGGAGCTATAAAGCACCAGAAGGTTCATGAGGTGAAGGGTCATCGGTTCGTGGCTAAATTTTTCCGTCAACCAACATTCTGCGCTTTTTGCCATGATTTCCTTTGGGGATTTGGCAAGCAAGGTTATCAATGTCAACGTGAGTTTTTAAAAAAATTCATTTCTTTTTTAAATTCCCGCTCTATTAGTGATAAATACTCAAATTCTTTAAAAGCTTGGATCTGATACAAAGTATTGTAAAATTTTACAATGTTTACAAAATGGAGAAGATTTGGAGAATGGCGGGGTTTTAGAAAAAACGGTTGTTCTTTCATAGTGTCTTCTATGCTGAAGTTGTGGCATTGAAGTGAGGTGGGTGGGGCGGTAGATGGCGTTGAGAGTGTTGCGTTAATTTGGAGAGTATAGAATAGTATAGTAGCGACGAATACAAGCGAGTGGAATGGGACGAGTTGAGAAATATGAGAGTTAATGGTATGTATACATTTGGGAGGGCCTATAATATTAGCATCCGTCGTTAGTTTTTTTGTTCAAGTGTCAGAAGATTTGAAACAAGGCTGGTCTTTGGACTGACATTGACAAACGGTGTATGTATTGAAGGAAAAATTCATTTGAAAGGGTAAACCTTTTTGAATTTGAGCCAAAAAAATATGAGGCTTGTTTTTCAAACTTAAATTCTATATGCAATTCCTACTTGCTACTTACTACTCCTGTTTAAGAAGGAAGGAAGAAAAAAAAGTAACTTTGATAGATATGAAGAATCTTTCTTCTTCGTCTTTTTACGCCTCTGATGTTCTGTGTGTGCGTGTGTAAGAGACCAGGGAAAGTAACTTATACTTTTGAACGAAGAGAAGACGAAGACACATACACCGAATCTTTAATGGCCAATCTCATAGGATTTTTGAGGTCTCTTCCGGAACATATGGAACAGCCGTGCATAGTTTGTCAGTGTTTTTTAAACTACACGGACATTAATTTAGTGAAGGAATGCTCGTCTCTTGTTCGTAAATATAACAAGGGTGCTTATGTTAGGACGATTACTCTCTTACCAATCGTCAAGACTATTTGTCATTATTAATAGCTCTGTATACTACGACGGTATGGCAGCACTGCAGCACTAGCGGAAACTAATTGGAAATTAAAGCCCGTTCCGGCTTTTTCATAGATGGCAGAGTCTACGTACTTTTACAAGTTTCTGAGGAAGTCATGTGTTTTTCATTATAGGCAACGTAGTGGGGTATGAGAGCGATAGAGGGCGCTGAGGGTCCTCAAGTAAATGTTCAGCTTTCGCCATTTTTTAGATGTTGCTAATTTCTCCACGTGCCTGTGTAATTTTGTATTTTGTGGGTATTTCAGGACACATGATAATCATGTTAATTTCAAGGTTACAAGTTACAAGTTGAAGTTGAACCCATGGAATTTTAAGGAGAAATGTTTTTTCCAGTAATTTGATAAAATTTCACTATTAAATTTAATGATTATGAAATGCTCAGACAATATTTCTAAAGGTTTATTCTTTACATGTGAATTTGAAGATACGTAGTATAGGAATAGAATATTTAGAGGCTCAATAGGCTTCTTCAGGCTAAATCAAGGGAAGGAAGGAAAGGGAAAATTTGATAGGGAATCGTGAAGAAAGGAGTAACATAATATTTCCCAGCTGCTCTGTGTATTTTCTTAAGCAAATAGTTGAAATATGTTTGTCATTATACTTGCGATGTTTAATACCTTCGTGTTAAAAATATTTCCTTGCATTTCCAGATAAATGGTATCAAGTGCAAAAATCCAATTTTCTGACTCTACAAAGTATTTGGTTTAAAGGCTAATTTTAACTTGTTTTTTTTCAATCTGCCGTTTTTGAAACACCATTTTCTTGGGTTCTGTCCGTGTATCTCAGTCAGCAACTACTCATGCAACAAACTGACACAGTGAAATTCATAGGGGCATACATGAAACGGAAATAAAGCTTTTTGCATTTAAATATCTCTTGCTATTGCGATGTGCCTAGGCTAGAGAGACATTGTCATATCTTATGAGTTCCTTTCACCAGAGAAAATTCTGCAAGAAATATTTTTTACAAGTTTAATTAATCCCGTTTGATTTTCTTATTATTCCTGTTCACAGGGCTTTAGAGTAGTACAAATAGTTTTCCTATGCATTACTTTTACACACAGGAGATATTTCAAGAAAATAAAAATACAATTTTGAAATATTATTTTAATTATTTTTGTATTCACTCCATTGCAAGAGTCTTGGCATTTATTCCATGAAGGGTGTTGAGCATATAAAAAGTGAAAAATTTATAAAAATTATATGACACTCATAAATAATTAATGTTCATTTGAGTGAAGATAGTAATTTTAATTGGTAGTTTAAGTCAGGAGAATGGAGCTCATATGTTGGGGAAAGGGTAGGCGGGAAACTGTGAGGTTTTAAATTGTAAACACTCCGTAGCATAGTGAGTGTACATATTAGACAGATAGGGAAGAATAATATTGGAAAGTCTGTCACATCAAAGCATATGTTTATAGGATTTTATACATGTTTGGGTATTGGGTGGTAATCAAGCTTCAAGTGTTACTTTGAATGAATCTTTAAATAATAATAACAACATAGCGTATGTCATATGCATTTATTTTAATCAGGGGCGGAAGATCTACAAGGAATTAAGTAGCCAAGTGTTTGCGCTACTGCTGCTGCTACTGACTTACTACGTGATACTTACTCTAATAAGCATTGCATTATTAACTGCGACGATGCTAATGACCCCTTCCGTCCTATTTAATATTAATACATACAAAGGAGGTAAAAAAAGAGAAAAAATTCCCACATTTGTGCCACGCGAATGGCCTTTCAATCTTCCATTAATGAACTCTTTTACAAGGATTTAAAGTATGCTGATTAGTTTTGGCATGTGTTACTACAGGGATTCTTTCGCTCATATGCCGGTCATTGAAAATTGATTGGAATGATGTCTCTCGGGGAACTCCCTTTTGTCATTTGTTTTTCGGTTTTCCAAGGAAAGCCCGGCTTAATTGTCACCTTAAAATGACACGTTTACGAAAATTAAATCCATCGGGTTTTTGAAGCTACAATAAATTCGCGAAAATAATATGTTGACAGAAAATGCGTTTAGCCCTTCATCTGCAGAATGTGCATAGAAAAAAATGTATAAATAAAAAAAATTCAAAAATTTATAAAACATTTTTCTCTGTATTTTCCAGTGTGTCAGTGTGCGGTTCATAAGAAATGTCATGACAAGATTCTCGGCAAATGTCCCGGTTCTGGGAAGGAGTCACAAAGTACAATTGTAAGTATTATTTTTTTTAAATAAAAAACATTCGTGTTTTTTATTACTTGAAGATTTGTATTTCCTATACTTTACATAGCTATTAAATTCAATGTGATGATTAATGCTTATGGAAATATCCATCCACATTGAGACTTCTCCTATCTGCTTGAGTTTTGGTCTTGGTCCAATATAAAAAAAGATCTTATTTTTCTTTGATATTTATTACTGCATACATGGAAGCCGGAAAAATCCAGGCTTTAGTTCTCTAAAGAACAAACGTTTTCAAGGAAGAGAAAGCTCGGAGATTGTTGACTTAGAAATTGACACTGACACCCTCATTTGTTTCGTCAGGTTGAATGGGAGATGAGGATAACTTTAAGGATATATTTTATCCCGTAGATACAACCCATTTTGTTTTTATTACCAGGTCATTGTTCTCATGAAATTCTTTTTGAATGTCTTTCCAAATGATACATAATAAATAGTTTTTCTATTCTGTTCCAGGGTTGAGTTTATTGTTGTATTGTCTTTTAAGTATTTTTGCATCTTAGGGAAATAGTACAAAGCTGTAGGGATGGGATGGATATTTTGAAAGTGAAATTACTACGTAGAAGCAAAGCAAATGTTGAAAATATGTATTTATTTTTACAGTATCTTCGCGAGCGATTTAAAATAGATGTTCCTCATCGATTCAAAGTGAATAATTTCATGTCGCCAACCTTTTGTGATCACTGTGGGTCTCTATTATATGGTTTGTTCAAGCAAGGTTTAAAGTGCGAAGGTAAGTTTGAAAAATAATTTTATTGTAATTTTAATATGTTTTTTTTCACTATTTTCTGCCAAACTAAACTGAAAGTGAGAAGGACTGTGAATATTTTTGGGAAAAAACTCTTCCATGGGTTTTTCCTTACGTGTCTCATCCTTACTTTGCATATTCATTGAGTTTTGTATGGTAAATTATAATGATGGGTCTCCCAAGACGACCTGCGAGATTTTAAAGCTACGGTTTAGAGCTGTCGTCATCACCAAGAATTTGCCTAATTTTTTTACGTTTTTCTATATGATTGTGCTCCTGCCAGTTTTACGACAGACTCTTTGTGCAGCCAAAAGGTCATAAATGAAAGTATAGAGAGAATTTGTTTTGAGCCCAAGAAATAATTGGAGTAGGTCATTTCATAAATAAATGCACTTTCCCCAGTATTTTGCTCCGTGATTTATTTCCCTGGGATTTGGATACAGAATTTTGCTCAAATAATGTATTATATTTTGTCGTTAAGAATAAATGGGGTGATGGTAGGTTGAAATTCTGTCTTCATTTGCCCTTGCGTAGAATAAGGATGGATATATTTACCATAAGAGATTTTAAGGAATTCCATGTAGTGTCCTATTTGATAGGAAATAAATGTGGTTTTTAAATGGACGTAGGATGGGAGAATGGGTTTTCTTGTATGATCTCTCTCCTTATCTCTGAGGAATAGTAT
This sequence comes from Spatulosminthurus flaviceps, assembly GCA_034693705.1. Classification (NCBI taxonomy): domain Eukaryota; kingdom Metazoa; phylum Arthropoda; class Collembola; order Symphypleona; family Sminthuridae; genus Spatulosminthurus; species Spatulosminthurus flaviceps. The sequence goes on from JAQFXU010001131.1 coordinate 12,071, forward strand.
AGATTTTTGTGGGACTTTTACTTGAAAATAGGGAAGGGCCTGCCCATGACATAATTGTGTATCTTTTTGGTTCTTGTCATATTGTCCTTGCTTTGATGTCATCGGAATTGTAACATAACTATGCTTGCCGTAGGAAAGGAGCTGCATCCGTTATGACAGATGAGGAAGATAAAGTAAACTATTATTACAAATGTCATATTTTTGGACGCTTCCTCCCTTTACACCTTTCCTTTCCCTCTGAAGTTAAAATGACATGGGAAAATTGCTTGCAAGAGTTTTTGTATTTCACACTTGCATAAACTTTCCATACGTGCAAAGCTTGTAATAATAATAATTATTATAGTCTATAGTAAGCTAACGTATATGTGGGGTATATTAATCACGTGGTATTTACAACCCACAACTAAACGTATGTAAATAAAATGTAACCATATATGCAGCATCTCTATCGTATTACGTATATGATTAGGATGATTTGAAAGAAGAAAGGGAGTTTTAGAGCTTGAAAAAGAATCTGGCTAATTTTCCAGCAAGCGCGCTCTATTTTTAAGTGATGATCTGATCATTTTCATGCTTGTGTACACATATAATTAACATATGCAAAATAACTTGAAATTTCTGCAACTAATATCTTCCCTATATTTATTAAAATACAAAATTATTAACATTTGTATAACTTTTGCATTTAACACAAAAAATTAGGTTGACATAGGAAATTTAAAGTGGAAGGTTAGGGCTTCAAGCATCACTCACATAGCCTTGAAGGTTACAAGAAAGCTTGAAGAAAAAATCCCATTTCGTAAACAACTTGTCTTGTGTCTCTATAGACTAAAAGAGATTATGTATGTTTAACCAAGTGAATCTCTCTTATACTACTCTTGTATTGGATTTAATAAAATAAATTTCCCAGCTGTCTCGTACCCACAAAAACATATGGTTATTGTATGGTAGAGTAAACTCATATGGTACATTTCATCTACATATGAGCTTTTACTATGTAGTTGTGAGACAGAGGCGATGGGGCGGGAAGGAGTTTCCATACGGACTTGGTAATACCCGCTAGTTATGTACATGCACCATACACTTTTCCTATGATATAATTTTCTATGATTATAATCTTCTCATTTTTCCTCAGAGAATTTATTTTGAAATTGTTGAAAGTATGTGGAAGCTCTCCCATCACGCAAAGATTGTATGGCTGAGGTAGTAGATTAAAGTAGGGTGCCCCCATGATAATAATTTAAGGAAAAATGACTCAAATTTTATTAATAAGGAAAATTTATGAAATTATTAGTTTAAAAAACTCCAATTTTAATGAAACTAATGCGAAGTTAGAGTTTTAATCCATGAGTTTTAGCTCTGTCATCGAAAGATTAACGTTATTTCCTTCCTCAACGTTCCTTTGAAAAAGAACTTTGTTCCTTAAGGGAAGTTTGAATAAAATTATTTATATTGAAATCCCCACATAACTTTACACCTCTCATTAGATAAAAAGCTCGTTTAATTTTTTTTATGTAAATAGCGTTTATGACTTTAGTAAAGCTTTGGCAAAGAGTACAACGGGAAAGCTACATGAATACTGGAATTATTGAGAAGTGTACATACTTTTGCGTATGCAAAATTCCCAACTGCCTCTGCAAACTCCATGCAATCGTATGCACGGTTTCAGATGATGATGATAATGCTCTTTTAAGTTTTTTCTCTGTGTAATAATAAAGCAAGAGGAAATTCATGGAGTCTTTTATATATGATATGAATTTATATACATACATTCTACTCACTCACATGGTTTTTTTTACTACAACGATTTTTCCTACTAAAAATTATGCACTATCCGAATCGGCTTGACTTCATAGGGATCTGCATATGATTACAACTGTTACTTGGTGTGTGTGAAAATGTAGAGAGATTGGATGAGCACGTGTTTTGGCACATTGCTATTTCTCTGTGGGAGGTTAAATTTAGAGAAGCGTTCTAGCTCTTCCTCAACCCACTCAGATTTTTTCTAGATGGCAAACTCTGCTATTTCAAAGATAAAAGAATATACTTTTTTCAAATGAACTCGGTGGAATGGGAAAATACATGGAGTTTTATATTGGGAAATAATTATTTACTGCACTAATTATCATGACTTAAAAAAATACAATTATTTATAGAGAAAGTTTCTCTCTATTTCGTATATAGCCCTTCTGACGTCATAGACCGCATGGGTCTTACGTCTCATTTTGCAATTTGTTTTACTTTTCCCCTTCATGTGAAGACCCAATATTCTCTAGACACCCCATAGAAATACATTGGATAGGAAATAGGAAAGACCGGCTGTTTAATTTCAATGGTCTCCTTGATCTCCACGTTTTTCATAAAATGTGCAAACTCTCAGTCACCTCTATAGTGTGTAGACACGTAGACATTTCCAGAGATTTATCTCATGTGGTTTTGCTCATAAACCTAAACTAAAGCTACGATGACCTTTGAAAAAACATATGCCTATCTCACTATACAATAAATTCAGGGGCAAGGGAAAACTGTAAGGGGAAAATGGACGGAAGAAATTTATTATTTCCGGTCGTGATTCACGGAAATTATTTTCGCGAATCTACGTTTATTTTCAGACAGTAATTCCATTTATTTGAAAATAATTCCTTTGAAATTCAATGCTAACACTGAACACATTCAAGCTGATGACAAAAGTTTGTTAAAATTCCTCAAGACGATAGAATTTAATATGTATTTATATTGTACTTAGCAGAACCCAATTAATAATAAATTGAGGGAGCAGAAGCGAGCAAAGCAAATCGTAAACAAAAGGAGGAGATTGAAATCAGACAAATAATTCCGTCTGTTCCCTTAACCTTGGTTGAACTCCTGTGGTGTAAATAGAAGATAAACAATATTAGTGTGTATTGTTATTTGTTATTTCGGGAAATAAATAAATCTGAAACTGACTCTAAAATTCTTGAGGGAAAATCTATACCACGACATTTTTCTATTCTCTCCCATTCTTATCTTACTTGTGTGCCTTCCTATCACTCTAATTATTTGGCATGTAATGGTAAATAGTGGATTCATTTGAAGAAAGGGAAGAGAGAAGAGCTTCTGTAAAAGAAATAACAAACAAATTTTGTGCTAACAATAAGTCAAGGTAAAGGTGGGAAATACGGAGAAGTATAACATAACCATTAGGACTATATATTTTCTTAAGCTTATAGACACAGGAGTGCCTAATGACATTTAAAAAGAAAGGAACATATAGGAATAGCTATGTATTTGCAAATGAGCCTTTTTAAAATTAAAATAGACTCTCAAGACACCATCCATGTAGTAAGTTATTTGCTAGTCAGTGAAAGAGAGCTTAATTATGTACGTGAATATACACAAGGAAATTGAGGACTCAAAGGTTAGACGTTTGACGCCACCAAAAAGCAAACGACTTCATTAAATGACCGACTTTACTTACATAAATATCTACTCCTTCTAATTACTCCCTCCCTTACACGTTTAAAAGAGTCATTAAATCGACACGGTTTAATTTTCTAGAGAAGATGAAATTTTCAAATTTATGTAGTTTGTCCAAGACGCAGACGTGCGAAAGAGACTACAATGTTTACCATTAGTTTTCCCTCTCTACCTGTACAAAAACGCGTCTCTTTTTAATTGGAAATACATAATTATTACACGTAGCTTTACCTACACATTATAATGATACATACATATAGCTATAGAGAGAAAAGAGTATTTTTTCAACTGCAGCAGATCAAAGCAATGTTCCAGGCAATGAAACTCACGTATATGTCAAGGTACGTCGCAGTCAATGAATTGCATACAAAGCACTCATTTTATCCTAGAGAATTCAAATGGACATTTACTAGAGCAAAATCAAGGACGCAGCTGATAAAAACTCTCTGGGTGGTATTTAATTTTCTATACTCACACATATTTTCTTTTTGCATGGTATTTTTGCAAAAGACAAGGAGTAATGAAAGAGGAGGCTTTGTCTTTGCGGGAGAAATAAGTTGTTACTCCGCCTTGAAACACAGAGAGCGATTTTTATAGAAGCGGATATTTTGCTTATCTTTGTGATTGGTTCTACCGACATAAAAAAATATTTTGTGGTATAGGAAATATAGTAGACAGAAAGGAAATATATGAGTTCATGTGGAATCAAATGTGGGTAGTTATAGGGAAATATTTTTTTCATGCGTTTTTATTGCTCTGTAGATTCCAAAATAAAAACAATATGATTGTTATGCTTTATCAAAAGCAATTTGTAGTAGACGACGTTGATGTGAGAGACATAATAAAAGGAGCGAGAAAGAAGAGTTGAAGGGAAAGGGGGGAAATCATATGTCGGATTATAATGGTATATGTAGAATAGGATATGAGGAAAATCTTTTACCAGGGATAAGAAAGACTGAGCTAAGAAATTCAAAGTTAATGAAGTTGAAGTGTTGAGCTAATCGTATGAGGAAGAGAAGAAAGTGTATGGTTGCCAATGTCTTCTCTCCCCCACACATACCCCGGGCGAGCAAATGTGCCTTCTTCCAAAATATTTCCCATCTCTTGTCTTTAGTCTCATTTACGTGAACAGACTCCGAAGAACCCCGTGAATATTTTCACAGCTTCTTTATCTCTCCTTCTACTTTATACCTTTGCACTGCACCGCACCGCTCTCTCCACTTTTCATTTTCATTTGGTCCTTATTCCTATAAACTAAAATAACACCGGGATTTAAGGACTTTCCTCGTAAGTGTTGAAGTGAAAGAAAATTATACAAGAAATTAATCCCTCGTCAAGGTTTTATTTATGTGACTATATTACGTTTTTATAGTATTTTATCCGTGAAATTTTTAATGCTTTGAGGGAAAGCATGTCTGAAGGAATTTCAAAATGAAATTAAGAGTGAAGTTAAAAATGTAACAAGAACTATACACTATAAACTTTGTAAAGAAAAATTAATTTCTCCTAATGAATTTTATAGCTTGAATTTTGCTACACACAAAACTCACACAAGCTGGTCTTTGTGAACAAATAAGAGAGAAAATACTGGACACAAGTCGTGACCACGGAAATTATTTGAAGCTATACAATTGTGAAAAAGAGAGAGAGAGACACGCAATATTGTATTCATACATACTTGGTTGTTTGTGATAAAATCGCTAAATCAAGATGCCTTTCACACCTGTGCATAAATCCTATTCTCCAATAGGAGTACCCCTTTCCTCATACTTACCTCCAGGAAATATCAATACAATGCTGCTAGGAAGGCTGGACTTTCCTACTAGTTCAGGAATCTTTGCAAGTCGCTCCCCACTTCTTAGCCTTGGTGGCTATGGATATGGTGGGAGCGGGATTGGGACTAGTTATGGTAGCAGTGGTGGTTACTATGGAAGTTCCTATAGCAGCCCAAGTTTAAGCTACATTAGCTCACCCAGTAAAAAATACGGCTCTGGAGCACTACCTTCAATACATGAGCATTCCAGTCGTCACGCACGAGTCTCGAGAGTACCCCAATTTAATCATATTAATATTTCATCCAATCCTCTCAATGTAATTAAATCCACCACAGCAAATACTCAACCTCGGACGACATCAAACAAAAAAATCGCTGTTTGGAACACCGAGGATATAGATGTCACCACTCCACGTAGGCCGAGTAGGGATGAGTCAGCTGAGCTGGCCAGTGGTCAACAGTCTAATAATAACAATTTGGATGAGAGTAATGAAAAATCCGAAGAGGAGGAATCTACCGCTACACCGGGTGAGATAACACGAAATAACCAAAGTTTCGGGACTATCCGTCGTGGACGAACTGTAATTCGTATTCAGACGCAACATCTCAAAGAAAATCCATATTTGATAACGGAAGAGAGGCGGGATAAAAAACCTAAAAAAACTGCTGGAGAGAAAATGAAAGAGAAATGGGCTATTCAATCTAAGAAAAAGAAGCACTCAGGCTATCGGAGGCCTTCTCTGACGGAGATACGAGCTCAACAGGCAGCGCTACAACGAGAGATTGAAGAACGTCAGGCTTCCCTCTTAAGTCAGCGTGATGCGGCTTTAAATAAGCCTGAAACGGATAATAATAATTCTTCATCCCAAAGTACCATCAATAATTTATTAACTCAGTCTCAAGAGCGAGAAGAATCTATGTTCTTTAGTAATCCGGATAAGATCCCTCGAAGAAAAACAACGAAAAAATTCGTGATTGTGAGACAATTGTCAAAGGAGAATTTGGCTTTAGAAAATTCTTTACCAAGTCCAGAAATTACCTTGCATCCGGTGGCGCTGAGTAGGTCAAACAGTAATGTAAGTGCCTTTTCCATTCCAGAAGAGACACAAGGAGATGAGGATGGGCTTCCTCCAGGTGGAGTTATAAATGTCGAAGATTCTACGGACGACCCCGATGAAGTTGACTTTTGGGCCTCGGAAGGACTCAGATCCCACAGATCCACCATGGTTGTCCGATCCTTCTTCCGTCCAATTAACCATTTAGAATGTCCAGTAGTAGAAGACTCAGAAGTTGAGGGTATTAATGAGGAGGAAGAGAACTGTGACTTGGAGATTGAAAACATCCTTAAAAATAAAAACCCTCCTCCAGAGAATTTGAGAGAAGTTCAAGTTTTGAAAGAATTGGAAGATATCTTCTCGAAATCTCAACTCGTCCCTGACCCATCCCAGATGCAATCTCAGCCGCCTGAGACAAGTGCAACAACTAATGATGAGAATGAGAAAGCTGTCAACAAGAGGGCGAAGAAAAATGAGGTAGGGCCAGCAAGGACCGCGAAGGATGAGAAAAATGAAAGAGTTAAGCCCAATGGCATAATTGATCTAAAAACCTCAAAAATCAAGCCAAAGCCTTCAGATATCATCGTGCCAAAAGAGACGCCTCCTCCACAAAAGTCCGAAAACCTTGATGGCCAGGTCATTAAAGAAGAGTCTTCATCACTTACACAAGACACTTTCACTGACAAACTCACCCAAGTACTTGGCTCCACCACATCTCCAACATCTAAAGTCCCAGGACCATTAAAGAAATTCAAAGATCTTAATAAAGGTGCATCGTCGGAAGAAGCTACTCCAACTTCATCTCCAAACTTACCAGGAAAGGCTGCTGTATTTAAATTCGATTCCAGCCCTAATTCCGGCAATTCCAGTCCTACCTTCCCAAAGAACAAATTGGGTAAAGCTGATCTATTCCCTAAACTCAATAAGTGCAAGTCGGAATCCCCTCAACTCACCAAGCCGGAGTTCTCTTTAAAGAAGAAGCAATTTCCAGGAAAGCCATTGATTGAGTCCAAGCAGGAGCAGCCGGCACCGTTTGTTCCTCCGTGGAAAAAAGCTCTCAAGAAACGGGAGGAATTAAAGGAAAGTAAAATTATCGATTCAAAGGAAGACAAATCTAATGAGTCAACTTCCATAGAAAAAGTAGAGGAGAAGGTTAATGAACCCACCCCTACTTCCCAAGCCCAAAACAAAGATGTAAAAGGAAAGGACAAAATATTAGAGGAAAAAGACGACAAATCTAAAGTTGACAACAAAGACAAGACTGCTCCTTTCACCAAAGCCAAGTCCCAGGAATTAGAAAACAAAGGCAAAGGACCTCCAATCAAGGATCACTCCTCATCCGGAGACGTACCCAAACAAATCCAAGAAATCCTAAGCAAAGATACTAAATCAGATTCAACTGCAGCTGTTGCATCAGACCTAAACGAGGTCAAATCTACTGCAGCAGTAATTGGTGATTCCTCATCCGACAAACCTATAAATACAACACCCGAGAATAAACCCCAAGCTTTGGCAAATAAACTCATAAATCAGACAGCAGCAGTAGCTAAAGTCCCTAACCAGCCTGAAGAGAAACCAAAATTGCCTTGGAAGAAAGAAATTCATAAAGTTGAAACACCCCCAGCTACACCACCCTTACCTGGAACCGCTAGTCCCAATAAATTCAATAAATTCAAGAAATTACCGGACACCCAACCCGAAAAACCAACAAAACAACCCAAACTTGGAGCATTCAAAAGTAGTGATTCAAGTTCCGTAGATTCTGGAATAAGCCTCTCCGAATCTCCAGTTCCTCCAACAGCCTCCACCGCCAAACCTGGAGTAGGTGCTAAGAGTGCCAAGAGCGGAAAGAATATTTTCGGACTTCAAAATCGAGTTAAATCTAAGGAAGAAAAACGTAAATCCATTGAAAATGCCAAGACTGATGAGACCCTAATAGTCGAGCTTCAAACCACCGTATCTGTTTCTACAGGAGAGGAAGAGAATCCTGTTTCAGAGGACTCAGGAATTGAGACAATAGCGAATAAAACGACGTGTGAAGAGGAGAAAGCCACTGATACTTGTGAGAGTGAGAGTAATATTGTTGACGACAACGCAATTGTCACGGAAGTCTCCAAATCTTTCACCATCAAATCTCATGTTGAGATTGAGCAAATTATTGATACTTCTCATGTCATAGAAAGCCCCAAAATTGAAGTAACTGAAAGTCTGTCCAATTCATCTATTTCCTCTTCAACTACTTCTGTCTTGCCAAATCCTGTTGTTCAAGGGATCATTCGAGATTCAATGAATCGTTGCTCATCCGAAGGATCAAGTGGGTCTGTTGATGGCGACTCACCTCCCTTGACTCCGAAATCTAGTGAGAGAGGTAATGGTTCAGCTGTAGAAAATAAATGTGTATGTTCTACCCCAATGGCAGTATTTATTAAAAGACTGCTCTTTACCCTTGAGAATCTTTTCCTAGTGTTTATTTCTATATTTATATGTAAGGCTTGCCTCCGCAAAATCGACCTTTTTTTACCATGCCAAAGTTATCTGTAACAGCTGTGTTAGTGTGGGCTATGCCATATAGTATTGAGAGTTTACCTTCCACAACAAATCTTTTACACACAACCTTACATAACCAACATGCTTGGCTGTACTTTTAATGAGGCAAGTCACATGATGTAACTGAATGAACGGTTTGCAATTTTTTGATTGAAATATTTACTTTTGTGATTGTAATATTGGCGTGAGGAAAGACTCCAAGATGCAGAAAGTGTACAGACACTGTAGTTACTGCAGTTCCAACATTGTATTTTATAGCGTAGAAATACTAGAACGCACTAATCCCATTTTTTCTTTCCAATTCTATACGTGCAAAGGAAAAATAGCATTATGTATGCCCAGTTTTAGGACTGTATGTGGTTCTGGTGAGAATTCACAACACTTTTTTCTCCTTGACATTTATGTTGTCGTTGGAGAATAAAAAATGTTCTTTTGGGGTTCAAATATTTCGTATATACTGGAGTAACTATTAGGATTAGTAGGTATAGGATGGCGGCAGGCGTGTCAAATTCTGTGGCAAATTTTTAGGCCTTAGAAATAACTTGATATGATCATAGCATTCCCTATATGAGAGCTTGAGGTGAGGTGTAAAATTAAGAAGAATATGTATTTTGTCAAAGTTACCTCAGCATCTGTTGTGGCTCCGAGTACAAACAAAGGGTATGGATATAGATTTTTGGATGCTACGTGACAGTAATGAAAGAGTCAGGAGTTGGAGATTGGAAGAAAACCGCAGTCCCGTGAGTGCCAAAATAACTAGAGGAAGCTCAACTCCATGCTCTAGTACTTTCTTTACTGCTGACAACTATGGTAGAGCTGATTTTTTTTCGAGCTAAAATAATCGACTGGTGAAGTACATAAGTGTGAAAATATATATATAATGCATGGGTTATAGGTGCTTGTAAATACAAAATATAGAAAGGTCTACAGTCGTAAATGTGCATATGTTTTTTAACGCGTCTTTATTTGCTTGAGGTTTGCAAAGAAATTTTCAAAGGACGTCTGAAAATTGGTTGGCCATTTATTCAGTATTGACAGGCATCTTAGAAGATCCTTTTGGTGTCTGGATACTTGTCAATACGTTGGCAATGGGTATATTTCGTATGTGTTTATGTCACATGCTGCACATACCAGGGAGGTTAAGTGGCAAATGGCAAATTCGTAGAAATCCCCTCCAAAATACGGATCTGTTTTCCGAGAAGGATATCGTAGGCGTGAATTATTCGCTATTTGTTGGGAATGAGTTTTCAATAAATAGTGGAAATCTGGAAGTTTATTGCGTATTTGTATGTGTGGGGTATGGCTCAATGGCTGGTTATAAACAAATAATTATATCATGACAGTGTAAACAAATACGAGATTTTGTTGACATTTAACTATGAACGAGGTATACAGATTCACAGCGGTAGTTCTCACTTTCAGTTTACAGAGGTATAAAAAAATCTTTGAAGGATGCATATATGTAATAGGATCACAATTACCTTTGTGTTTTAGTCTGTAACGTGAATTGTCATCACAAGTGTGAGATTTTCATGCCGAATTTATGTGGCGTGAATCAGAAATTACTTGCTGAAGCACTTAGTTCCCTTAAAAAAGGTAAAGTATTTTGGGAGTACAGAGCTGTTATTTGTATGTAACGTTTCAAATGGTGGAGGCCTTAAATTATTTTCATGTCTCGTAAAACAATTTAAATATTTCTTTGCAATTAATGATTGATTTGTCGTAATGAATTTTATAGATGGATCTTCATCTACTACAAGCAGTAGCACACTTAGTGCAGGTACTTCAGGTAGCCGACGTATGCCCTCACCTCCTAGTGAGGACTCGGATGAGGATCAAGAAACCATTGCGAATCGAATTTGTCCCACGAAGCAGAGACCGAAATTTAGAAGATACGAAGTTCAAGATTTCCAGTTCCTCAAGGTTTTGGGCAAAGGAAGTTTTGGCAAGGTGAGAATTGTTTTTATTAATTTATGAGGTAAGCTTTTTTTGGCGTAAATCTTCATTTCCTTTAGTAATGAAGCTCGTCATGACGACATGACGGTTGAGTCAAAAAATAGGAGTGGGGCGGGGTGCGTGGTAGCATTCGCTAGACGCGTGAGACAGACAGGTGACAGTAGACAGGTGATGGTGCACGTAATCATGTGGTGTGAGAAGTATACAAGAAAATTATTCTATGCATAAATAACATTAGAAAGGTTAAATTAATTTATGGAACATACTATTTAATGTTGATTTTGTTTCTATTTTAGGTTTTGCTAGCTGAATTAAAGGGGACAGACTGCTATTTTGCTGTTAAATGCCTCAAGAAAGATGTAGTTCTTGAAGATGATGACGTCGAGTGTACCATGATTGAGCGGAAGGTGCTGTTGATGGGATCGAAACATCCGTACCTCTGTCACCTCCTGTGTACTTTTCAAACGGAGGTACATATCTATTCTATTGGTAGAAGGAGAATCTCATGAGAAATATGCCGTGGAATTGAAATGTTATTCTTCTTTTTTTACATACAGTCACACTTATTTTTTGTGATGGAGTACTTAAACGGCGGAGACTTAATGTTTCATATACAACAGACTGGTCGGTTTACGGAAGAACGGGCAAGATTTTATGGGGCAGAGATTGTGTCAGGACTGAAGTTCCTCCATAAAAAGGGTATTATTTATAGGTGAGGACCCAGAATAAAATTAACACTTCAGAATATAATTACTCAAAACAAATCAGCCATTTTTTAAACAATAAATCTTATTTTTTTTATTATAATCTCTCTCTCACAGGGATCTGAAGTTGGATAACATTCTATTAGACTTTGAAGGCCACGTAAGGATAGCAGATTTTGGAATGTGTAAACTTCAGATTTACCTAGATAGAACTGCAGATACGTTCTGTGGGACGCCAGATTATATGGCACCAGAGGTAAAGGACATTTGAAAACAAAATTCAAACATTAAATGTATTGGATAAAGTTTAGATTTGTAATATTGTAATTCTTTCATATTTTGTCAAATAGATTATCAAAGGTTTAAAGTACAATCAATGTGTGGACTGGTGGGCCTTTGGAATATTACTATATGAAATGCTCATTGGCCAATCTCCTTTTAGCGGATGTGATGAAGACGAATTGTTCTGGTCAATATGCAATGAGTCAGTTCGTTACCCCAGGTTCCTAAGTCGAGAGTCCAAGCGTATTCTGGAAATGGTAAAATTTAGAAACAGAATACCATAATAAATTCAGGTTAACCAAGATACTGAAAACAAGATTACTACTCACTCGGTATCTTTTTACTCTTAGTTGTTGGAAAAAGACGCTTCCAAGCGGTTGGGTACTTCTGGTTGCCCCCATGGTGATGTAAAGGAACAACCATTCTTCCAACCAATTAATTGGGACCGATTGGAGAGAAGAGAAATGGAACCTCCTTTCAAGCCTAAATTGGTTTGTACAACAAATTTAATTCTTGACACCCCTTCCCTTATTTACATAAACATTGTCTTGATATTGTGCCTTGGATTTTGGATTACAGAAACATTCACTGGATGTTCAATACTTTGATACGACATTTACGAAAGAAGTTCCTCGTCTTACGCCAGTCGACAAGGAAATTCTCCGCTCGATGGATCAAACCCAGTTCGATGGTTTTAGTTATACAAATCCACACACGACGGATTAAAATAGTCGATTGTCAACTGATTTTTCTGGTCCCATTTTTAGCTTTGACAACATATTTTAATTGTTCCCTTATTTTCTACGAGAATTTACTTATAACGCGATACATATATATGTCTCACTTACTTATTTATTTGTAAATACAATTTTTAAAGCTTCTCTATTGTACTTACGTAATTATTAACGTTATTTATTTAAGCCACCTATGACTGCTTACAAATGGCTTGAATTTTAACCAGACAAAATGCATTATTGTATGTTTCGATACTATATGACTTGGAATATGTACATCCTACGTACAGTATTCTCTTGCTAGCAGCCCCACATTGTACTGTAGTACCTGTAAGATCCGTAAAATGAGGTGAACACGAAAAATTACCGTTTCGATGCACGTATGAAGTTTTGATTCGGGCGTTATTGTTGAAATTCTCAAGTCATAGGAATTTTGTTAGTTTTACAATTTGAGTCGAGAAACTTGCAAAACAAATTGTTTGCTAAAACTTGTACGCAATCAAGTTTGCGGATTTTAGATTCAAAGCAGCATATGAAATATGCATTTAATATGCTACACTTCTTTCATAAGAGTGTTAAGTAAGATACAGCTTTTTTTAAAGGAGCATCCCAGTGTGAAATATCAATACTATTTACTTTCACACTGGGTGCTCTAGATGAGAACCTCCGTCCGTGTAAAAATCCTGCAGTTTAAATACTTGCGTGGAAATTGGGAAAATGTGTATAATGTCAACAATAATAAATTATTATTATGAGTTGGAGCACCATTTCCAATTATTGAGTTTGTCTCTTTTCAAGAGAACTGAATTGTTAAAAAAATTGTGCAAGACAGGATGAGAAATTCATCGCATGTTTTGGGTAAACTCTCTTTTTCTTGAATCTGTTAGCAAGTACTGCCTTGTGTTCTTACAAAAGATATATAGTTCAATATATTTAATTTTAAGTATATAATAATAATTGTTGTACATAAAAGTAGGTAGAACCTATAGAGCTTTAAAAATTGAATTTAGACGCTTAATGATTTCAATGAAATAGCCATTTTATATTGTATAAATACTATACTGAATTAGTATTAAAAAAATAAAGTCATTTATGAAACACGTGGCCAATTTCCTACGAAAACCTGGGTTACCAACGGATAATTTGGGGGACAAATTTTACCATATATATGCGAAGACTATTTACATTGTTGAGGCAAGTTATTCGTTCTTGTTGTTTATCCATATACGGTGCAAAGTTCTAGTAAAATGTCTGCATGCATATATCCTGACGAGTCTTTTAATCATATGTGAGAGAATATAAGTATATGCTTTTGAATTTTATTTTCCAGTACAGTTACATATATACACTTACATGAGCATGTCTTGGCCTCCTCAACTTATAAATATAATTTAATACAGTAATAATTTATGAGACCTTGTTTGTTCAACTTCGTTTGTGCTTACAAGCAAAAAATATATTATCATGTTAATAAATTTAGAGTAAACAAACGCTGGGCTATATACAAAGAAATGGGGTAAAACAACCTATACGTAACGCCTGAATTTTTTGAAAATTTTTGACTTTTTCGATAAAACACATGTGTGCACATGCATATATATCGTTCCTTGAATTTTTTATACTTAAGTCTTCGAGTCTGTAATGTTAAATTATAATAATGGTTATTTGTGAGAATCGAGTTTTAATATGATCAATGATGCACTTATACGCACCTTTCTCTTATATATGTATGTGTATGTGTGACATTAAAAAAGAGGACTATACTCTAAAATCATTTTCTTCATTCCAAATATACTTTTTCGTATTATATAACTTTATTTACGCAAATAATAATTATCTACAATCTATACGGCTTTACGTGTATTTCCCCTCATTGGAAAGATTTATAGGTGAAAAATCTACGTGGCGCTTACTATTCTTATTATTTATTATTTACATTAAAAGGTCATGTTAGTATGCAATTGGGTCAATGATGAGGGGTGCTATGGACGATTATTATTGTTATTGATGTTAGCTGTAATTTTGTTCACTGCACATTACAACATTGCTGACACTGTATAATATTTTCTCGGGTACAAAATAGCTGTTGCGTGAGTCTCAACATTAAACTTATGTTGTTAGTGCTAGTGCTTACTTATATCTACTCAAAAACGTAGGGTGTCCTATGCATTATAAAACCCTTGGCAGGCATGGAGTTACAATTTAATTTATGTAAAATATAATTAAGACAAGCTAATTTAAGACAAACAAAAGTGCTTCGCTACTACTACCACTACTACTTGTATAGTTGTATGAGAAGCACAAACTATCCGCACAATTATTATTTTTTAAAAGAAACTTCTCGTTTTAAGTATAATTTATTAGGAAAATAATGATGTTTGATTATTGTTAATGCTATAAGGCTTAAGGCTACAATTAACTGATAAGTGACGTATATTAATATAGTTGTGTATTACAGCCGAATGAGGTTGGTTTAAAACGTTGCCTCTATATATTCATAATTTTAAAGTGTAAAGTGTTTGTTTGTAAACCACATGTGCTCATTTTGTAACGACATGTCGTTCTTTGACACTGTCGTCAGTCATTTATTAATTTAAAGAGCTTAGGAAAATGAATATTGACATAAACATTGCTGATTGTGGAGACAGTAGGAAAAACCCTTGTTATTTGGTAGGAATTTATACATGATCTGAGAAATGGAAATGTAAGTACCTAAAAATTAATTGGGGAAGTGCAGATTCGCTTGTCCTCTGCCTTAACAAATGTGAAGGGAAGGTAAATGAATCCTTTACCGAACTCGGTAAACAATTTGTGGAAGCTACAGTTATAATTATTAGGTAATATCCTATGCTTAAGCGTATACAGGTATATAATATTCTGATGTATAATTTACTGCAGTTTATGTACATTGTTGCTGTCGTACTTGCACGACCCCGCCTCCTGGTGTAAAAACTTTTGTGTAGGACAGAATGACAATTTATTATTTTAATCCATCGATCTTGTATGATTAACTAAGCATTTAGACTGAATAAACGGAGATTACAGTGGTTTTGATGATTGCATGGTCTACCTTCAATGCTTCATGATATGTGTTCAGGATCTGTGGAACTTTTTGAAATTCCAAACCATACGATTTGACTGTAAGCCTAAAACTTAAATTGAAAACATTTGAAACAGATATTGTGACAGGTCACAGCCAAGGCAAAGGCTAAACTTCCAACTTCGAATGAAACCACGGCGGCTTTTGTCCTTGCAGTTCCTGCGTTTTTACTCAGCTCGGTGGAGTTGAGGGTTTGTATTAGTGAAATATTTAGTGTATGATATTTGTCAACCCCATACGAATTAAGAATCTGTCCACGCAAGTATGCAAAACAAGATGATGCCCCAGAAAATTTTCAAAAGCTTTCACTCCGATTATCTCCCTTCTTGTAATGGAGGACGATGCTCTCCTGAGCTGAAGAGACCTTAAAATCAATTAAAAAATCATTTTGAAAAGATGAGGATTCAAAAAGTTTTAATCTCTCACCGTCTGTTTTTTTAAATCATTTTTTAAAGGAATATTGAAATTAATAAATTAGCTTGTACAACTAGGATCGACCACAACATTACCCCAGGTTTGGGGGGTTTGACTTTTAGCAAACTTGCTAAAAGTCAAACCCCCAAAACCTGGGATATGCATTATGGAATTTTTTAAATTATATTTCCTGGTCTATTTTGAATGTCCTCAACAGGAAAAAACATATTTTGGACAATGATCGTGCCATAGTGAAATGTTGTGGTCGATCCTATAGTTGTACAAGCTCAAATATAATAACTCTAACAGTAAAAATAATATTTTCCAAAAAAGTTAAAGTAAAGTCACAATAATCATTGTATTTCCGTTCGAAGTTAAAAAACATTGATAAACTTATTCTTGAACTAATAATTCAATGAAACGAAACAAACGTGCCGCTTTTGTAACGATAAAATTAATGCAAAATCATTATCAAGGCTTCATCTGTGTATGTATATTGCACTTAGTAATAATAACCTTTAGTCTATTATGATTGTTCCAGTAATAATATTATTATTTTATCCATTTTGTACAAATATTAAAATACGTATACATGTATTCATAAATATGTGTTCAATGTTCCCCCTCACCTTAGAACAGATATACCTTAACCTTATGCCTCCTTGGACCATTATATTTTTTTCGTATTGTTTTTAGATAGAACTGCATTAAACAATTTAAGGCTTTAACCCACGCTCTTCCGATATCTAAATAACTTTTTTACCCTATACCCACTAATCACCTGTTAGCACACTTACCTTTTATTCCCAATCCGTTATTTTACATGAGTCTACAACACATCCAATTAATCCTTTACTTTACCTGTTATTTTTCAAAATTTGAAAGTTAAAACTTCTGCTATAGCTAACTCCGGTTGTGGTGTGTGCGCCACGTGGCAAAATGAGGAAAGGCCCTGGAAGCAACACCCACAAGAAACATCAGAATCAGCCTGGAGGAGATGAACAACGATACAACTCGAGAGAAAGTAGTTCCCGGAAACATCGGGTGACTAACCAATTCAACGAGAACGATGAAGATGTGCCCTCGGAAGAAGTACTCATAATTGTAAACATGAACGCTTTTTATAAATTTTTCAACTCAATTCCATATTTTATTTTAACAATTGCTCAAAAGCTCTTTTCCATAAATGCTCATTCTTTCTGTGACTATATAGCACGGCTCACAACAACGAAAGCACGACTCCACATATTGGGACAGCTCGAGAGGTCGAAAAGGCTCGAAAGAGAAGAACCACATGAAAATAATCGATAACGGTCATGATTGCTTCAATGACATGAATCAAGAATCTGCCCTAAATGACGAGAATGATTATTTATGTTCCGAATGTCGCACCTCAAAAATTGACGGTCATCTCATGACGCTAAAGAAGCTTCGTGAGAAGGCCCTCCGCTATACAAATCAACTTGACGATATTCGTACGGCGACCAAAAAGAGAGAAAAGGAATTAGTGGATGTGATGGAGCGTTTACAATTGGAAGAGAAGAATCTTCACGAGCAACTTGAGAACGTGGACCAGCTCAGCTTTAAAATGAACATGAAAAGGAATCAATTAAGGCAGGATCAAATGTCATTGCAGCAGGAGGAGAGCGAGATGGCTCAGAGACTACAAGCTCTCAAAGAGAAAGAGATCTTTGTTAATTGTCAGATGGTTAAATTACAGAGTCAAGAGGCGGCAATTAAGCATAGGAAAAGAGAACTACACAAGGAGAAGCTTCGCATAGAGAAACTAGCCTATCTGATATTTAAGACCGACTTGAGTACCATGACTTATCGAGAGTTTCATACTCGCATGGGCAAAATGCAGACCCAACTAGAAAAACGATACAGGAAGCTTAAAGTTATGGAACATTATTGTCAGCATAAAACATTGCCTGTAGGGATGAAACTTGAACCAAGTTAGTCACTCTGAATGGCTCTGTTTTAAAATTATTGTCAGAAGTAAAATACTCATAATTTTTTGGTTACTCAATTTTTTTTAGTTACTCCGATTGAGCAAAGCATGGACCCAGCAGTTGCTGCTTTTGAAGATGTTTTATGGGGAAATAAAAGCAAAGAACGGATAGCGAGCAACGCTTCTATACGATTGTTTAACATGAAGAATTCTTGCTGCCAAAGTCATGGTGAGAACTAGTAGTAACAATGTAGGAAATAACTCATCAAGCATCAAATCAAGGGTGCCTGTTGATTCGATAGGACCACTTTCCTGGGAGAGTGTACCAGAAAAGAATTTCAATGAATAAATTGTTTTTTATTTTTTCCGTTGTATGGAATATGGAAGTAAGAGTAAAATTAATTTGTAATTTTAATTTCAAATTTAATATTAGCAAAGCACGCCAAAACGAGAGCCAAGATGGAAAAAATGGAGGAACAGAAAACCCAATCGAAGAAATCAGTGTTAATGAAGTACATGGTTCAGGAAACCGCGATTCCTAAGAAAGAACGTAGTAGTGCTACAACAACGTTGGGATTCAAATCAGATAGCTCTTTCGGTAGCAAGCTTTCCACTACTTTCAGAACGGTATCAAAGAAATCGAAAAGTGAGCAGCGGCAAGAATGTCAAATTGTTAAACAAGAGGTTCAGAATTTGCAGAGATTAGTAATGAGTGCGAGGGAAACCACTGCATCGGTCAATAGACTTTTACAAACACCTCTCCCTGAAATTGACGGGGATCCTGATCAGATTCCTGTAGAACGAATCAGTTCTCACCACACCCGATCAAGTCAGTCCAACATTGAAGAAGATTACATACCGGAAGATTATGACCAAGAAGAGGAGGTTCAAGTAGATGGAAATGACAGTGCTGACTCCTTTATTTCAGACGTTCAAGAAGATTTACAAGGGGCATCGTCCCATTCCGACATGGAACAAGAAATCGAAGATGAGACGGAGGAGATTCACAGGAGAATATCTGAGCTGGAGGACCGGATTGAGCATAATTCTGGAGATACTGTGGTAGTCGAAAAGGATCCTGATTTGCCAGAACTGGTTTCTAAAAGTTCGCAATTCGTTACCGCAAAGAATTCAAATGGTGGAGATCAAGCGGATGAGAACGGCATTTGCTCTATTTTTCGAAATGCCAAAAATGACGAGGAAAAGATTTCATCACAGTCTCTAATTCATCCGGAACCTCATGAATATACTGTTCCCTTTAAATATAATTGGAGGAAAAGTAGCGAAGAGAGTGTCAATGACCTGCAGGATGAGATTTCTAGGAGGAAAAGATCAACTAATTCCGGTGAAAAGAGAGTTCGGAGTACGAAAAGAGCTGTGGTAAAGTCCGGTAATGAAGGAGATAGAATTGATTATGATGACATGGTCAATGACAGGCTTGCTAGGTTATCGGAGACCACGAGGAACGAAATTGTCTATGCCCTCGGTAGTTTCATGCAAAGCGTAAAAAATTAATTACCCCCCTTAACACTCCAACACGACAGGGGATCACGTATAAAATCAATACTAAAATCAGGCTCTATGCTTTTTAAAGATTCTACTTTGATTGCAAGAGGATTCTGTTATGTTGATCGTAGTGGAGTGTGCATGAGGAATAATTTTTTACTGTGTGCCTAGAAATATCCACACAATAATTCACAATTAACGTAAATAAATAAGCTTTTTAATGAATTTCAAGGTCAAAAAGCTCTGGCACAAGTTGCTGAAGCTATGGACCGTGCTGCAAATAGAAATCCTCCAAGTAGGCATGGAGATCAAAGCTCCAGGATTCAACAGGGAGATGTTAGCAAGGAGCCATCGAAAAATAGTGATATTGTTTCAAGATCACATAATCATGACTCATACTTGCAAACAGTCCGAAGAGGCATGAAGAGTGCGGGTAAAAAAGGTCCCAGAAGAATTCCAAGTCATTTAAAATTCGGTAACTTTAATATTAGACACAGAGGTAGGAAATCCATGGAAACGTATCGTCAAGGCTCACAAGTTCCTCCCCACTCCTACGAAAAGTACAGACTTCAACCACAGGACTCTGAATCTCAAACCAAACCTGTAGCGGATTGCTCCTCACAGGATATAGAAAATGCTGCGGAGTGTAACTTCCATGAAGAAAATTATTCAGCTGAGGTGATAGCAGAGAAAATTTTGGGTATTCATACATTGACAAATTCAAGTCGGAGGAGAGCTCCTAATAAAGTAGCTCCAAAATTATCCCATACTAGAGCTTTCAGAGTATAAGAATAATGAATATATTTTTAGAAGTATCCATAAAGAATACACTCTTACTTTTATACAATGACTACCGTTTTAATTTTTTAAACATATTTTTGAATGTAGTTAATATCTTAAAACTTTATTGCGTCAATTGTCAAAATTGTTTGTGTGCGTATAAGAGAGGAGCTCTTTTTAATAAACTAATCAAAAAATATCTGTCCATAGATACAGATGTAATGCAATATACATAAGTATATTGTTCTCCACTGTTGTATTTAGCACATTCAACTTAATAAATAGTCCAGGTGTTTTTGCTGACGCTGTACTTAAGTACACTTACCCTTGAACTGTACTCTTTTTTGTTGTAGAGGGTTACTTTTCCTCAAATAGGAATGCCGAAAATCTTTTTTTCTGCCAGAGGGTTAAATCGGTTTTGGGTATGTACTACTGGACAAGACATACAATTTGGTGGTGGTAGCAGGACGGCCACTTGCGTAGTACGGAAGTTATGGGAGTTTTTCGTGATTTTTAGGTGTATATTCGTATAAAACAAAATTACTCGAAAGCTGGTTGACCGATTTTGACGAAACTTTCCCCATTCTGTAGCATTTTTAATTCCCTAGGTCAGGTTTTGAACAAATTTCGAAATTCCGAAAATTAGCTTCAAAATTTTGATCTCTTCTTCTAAATATAAATTTTGTCATCAAAGAAAAAATCAATATTTTGAAGAGAAAATTTATACTTCGAAGAAGAGGTCAAATTTAATTTGATTAAAGATAATGGGTTCTAACATGGTATATATATACTGAACAAATCCTGTAGACAACGCAGAAGCGTTGACACTTAAGAACACATATATGTAGACACTTAAGAAATTAATGCCTAAGCAAAAAAAGTTATAACAATACATTATTACTTTTTTTAAATAAACTTTATAACTTTCAGTAAAAAAAGTCCAATAAAATTATTTTGTCAAAACCGCTATGCCGTTGCTTTACAATCCTTGCAACTTTCAGTAAAAAACAACCAATTGAATCGGGACGTTGTGTTTTACGACTGTACAACATGTAATGTACATACAGGTTGACAATCACTTTCATCATCATCATCCTGTTATGCCCTACCATGAATTACTATCTGTGCAACATGATAATAAGTAGGAACACTAACAAATCTGCTAGGGATAAAGGATTAATAGAACTCATTTATTAACTCATCCCAATTAAAATATATGTAAGATAACTCCAGGTATTATATCGTTAGATATTAATGCACAACGGAAATATATACATATAAGTGACCACTCTCCCCC
>JAQFXU010001132.1:0-33586 GCA_034693705.1 Spatulosminthurus flaviceps
TTTATTTAGAAGGGGAAGCACACTGATCGGTCGATAATTACTTGCAGTCTTTTTATCTCCTTTACCCTTATATATTGACGTTACTGTTGCACATTTGAAACTTTGAGGAATTTTCCCGTTTAATAAACGCATCAAATAAATCCTTAATTGGTATTAAAATGGAGCTAAAAATCATACATAAAAAAATAAAAATAATAACATCATAATATCATAAAATAAATAACATAAAATCATAATAGCAAATACGAGCTTGCTTTTTTGCGCGAGCGAATCATTCAGAAGTTGAATATTCTACTTCTTGCGAGTCACAAAAACGCATCTTCGTAAAAACTAGACAAATATATATATGACAAAATTTTCTTATTCAACAAAAAATCGATATTTCGAAATTCGATATTTTGGAAAAAATGAATTGGTTACAAACAAGTGAAAGAAAAATACTCTACCAGCTCAAATTCCTACACAAACATATTAGTATAATCCGACAGCAGATGGTGTAGTTAAAAATTTATTCTGTGACACAATTAAACTTCACCGCGACAGAACATCAACAACCTTGCTTAAACCTTTAAACCTTGACCACGATACAAGAGTTAAAGCATTTGGAGAGAAAGCTTTCACTTACTCTGCCGTCAAACTTTGGAACTCATTGGAACATAAAATTCAAGAAACATTCTCTGAAACACTTTTTGACACGTTTGTGAGAAGAGAAAAACTATTATATCGAAAAGAGTGGAAATCAATTTTTTAAAATAATCTCAAATATGTAAACTAATACCATTTTAGCATAGGTATTCGGCATGAAAAGAAGATAGGTAATGTTATGTCTCAACACGTTAATAAACCTGAATTGAATCCCTCGTATGTACCTGCATGTGCTCTACAATTACTTTGTACTGTTGTACATGTAAACTTATGTTTAATGCCTTACATGGGGTTGTAGAGAAAGGCGCAAATGCTAATTCAGCATTTAAGTATAAATCTTCAACTTGAGGATGAAATTCCTTATCGATATCAATATATGCTTGAGCCCGAGAGCCGTCTACATTGATTTTAGTGAAGTCTTTGTAAGTTAAAAGTGTTTCTACAGTCAAGCCTTGGACTTTCAAAACTGGTCCACGATTCTGGTCATAGGATTGCGTGTCCGTCATCCATAATCTAATCAATTACAAGAGCTTTTGTAATAAATGAAGGATTTGGAAAATTGGAGATTTTAATCAACACGACACTTACGTTTCCCGAACTACTTTGCCCTCAATAGGCTCCAAACTACGCCTACTTAAGAAAGGTTTGTTTGAGTTTGAGTCGTCAGCAATAGTTACTTGGGGAATTGGTTGGCCGTAGAAGGTTCCTGGATGCCAATATTGACGCTAAAATAAAATTTTATGGAAACTGAATGCATTTCTTCTTAAAAATATATTATCCATTTTGTAGCAAATATTTAGTAAGACCTGTGGTGGATGGTAATCGATTGGAGTGCATGGACGACCTGGATGGTCAACTCCCCATGGAAATATCCCTTGTCTTTCCAGCATGGACCTTCTCCTCTGAGCAATTTTTGGTTCGGTTTCCGGTGGGTCCGGCTCCGGCTCCAATAGGCAGAAATGGCTCCCATAAGCATCGCATGGTTGAGGATAGTAGCAGCAGCTATCCATGGTTGTATTTACCTTCCAAACTCTTTACTGGAGTAAAGAAGTGACTCCAGCGCTAATACTTTCTTCACAACTTTATTCCCTCATTCCGTAATATATATCTATCACAAATTGTCCTTCTAAATGGAGAAAGTTTTTCTCTCCGAAGTTCAAGGATAATGTGCCAAGAAACCTTGTGCATAAATATTGTCGCAAATTTTCAACATTGATTCTTCCTCTTCATATAGATACACGCTTGTAAAGTTTTTTCGGCTCGGATTAAATTCTTTTGGGTTGTATTATTATTATTATTGTTCCAAAAATCAGATACCAGGTCACGGTTTTTCACTCTAATGGTCAAGGGTAATGTGCCAAGATTACATGTGTGTAAATATTGTCGCAAATCAATATTGATTCTTCCTCTTCAGTCTTCAGACAGAGACACATTGGTAATGTTTTTTCGGCTCGGATTAGTCGGATTAAATTCTTTTGGATTGTTGTATCGTAGTTAATGTTGTATGGCCCTATTATTGTTCCAAAAATCAGATACCATGCCAGTTACCACACCACCCGAAAGAAATCCGAAATCATTTACCATTACTGCTCCCTCATGCTGCTTTCTCATTGAAGTTTTTGGAAATTATTTACAACAACTACAATAATAATTTTATTAATAAAATTACTCTACAAGACTGACAAGAATGCCAAGTTTTACACTACGAAGAAATAATTTTTGTTTATTATTTATTTTAATATTCAAAAGCTGCTATCCGCGGTTCCCAATGTTCCCATGAAATTCCAGCCGCCCTTGACATGAACTTTCAATTAAGTTAGTAAACCCTAAACCTCAGTTAACAGTCATCCTTCAAAAGTTCAAAAATCATTGGTATTTTTTCCAGGAGTCTTGGCTATTGCCTTATATTTCCCTTTTTATTTTATGGTGGAAATTAATCACATTTTGTTTAGCAAAATTCAAACACCAATTAGGAAGTAAGTGCCAAAACTTTTCAAACAAACATGAAAAATCGATTTCATTTGAAAAAAATCGCATACCCTAAAAACGCGTATGTATAGATACATAAAGCATCCGGCTCCACTTGATATCCTCTGTCTACTTTAAAAAATATTACTTTGTCTGAAAATATTTTTGATAATTTTGTGAATAAATATGCATATTCATGCCATTCAAATAATTATTGGTATTCACTTTTACCTTTTAACCTATATTGTATACACGACTCGTTGGATGACATACCTTGAAGTTTCGTACCTCAAGCAAGGAGAGGGAATTAAGCATTGACTCATGAGTTTATGCTATCTTGACTTACTTTGTATAGGTGGAAGAAATCAAGCTATTGTATTTACCTATCCCTATACTAATTGTGAACGATTATATATAGTCAGGATTGTATTAAAAAGCTTACGCTCCATTTATAACACGTGTGTGTATGTTCTTGTTAAATGACAACTGCTGCTGTTGTTGCCTAAATGATTTCTTATACTCTAGTCATATAGTGTGGATTAAGTGTCCCCAAATTTTGTATGCAATACAAATTAGTTTCTATATGTTGATAGAATAACCCACAACTTGTTTCTACGGTACAACTCTCTTGATCGTTGTCCTTCAGCTTTATGGAAAGATCAAGCTATATGCACATGTAGGCCAAGAGGTACACATGGATCCTAAACATTGATGTAAAAGACCTTCAGCCATAGTTCACATGTTAGTTGTAAAGGAAAGTTCAGAATTATTATTGTGCTTCCCCTCGTCAATTTAATTTTCATTTGATTTCATTTATTATTTTGGTTATAAAATTTCGGAGTTGGGAAATTCTAAACTTGACTTCAAACTTAAGTAGTGTAAATACTATTTAAAGAGAAGTGTTTTACAGTGCCCCAACTCCCTGTCTCAATCGCAGTAGCGTAATACATAAGTGTCAACCTTATGCTGAAAACCTATATCATGAGACCAACTCGTATTTTAAATCAGGTTCGTAAATTGTAAATCGCTTGTGAGATTTTATTCAATATCATTTAATGTGCTTTATTGAATGAACAGCACATCTTTTTGTAGCATGGTTTTTACTGAGAATGAGAATCTTAAATAACGCTTAGTTGAATTTATTAGGTTTGTATATACCTTTACAATATACAATGTAACATTGTATAGGTGGATTTTATTTTATATACTTCCTATTTTTTACATTTATTGTGTGGATTTTGTTGAGTATGTATAGGCTCTGTCAGTTGAGGAACTGAGCAAGATCCGGGCAGTAAATCTACATCCAAGTATAAGGAAAGGAACGCACTTTAAAAATCCACTGGTGGTTAAAAATGCCTCGATGCAATACATTTTTGATACGACGGGGAAGAAATATTTGGATCTCTTGGGTGGAATTGTTACCGTCAGTGTTGGACATTGTCACCCGTGAGCTCTGTCACTTGTAATCTTTTTTTTTCATGTAGTTTGGGAGTATGTCTACGTTATTATCAATGATCATAATAATCTAGGAAGATCAACGATGCTCTAATTCAACAAGCGAAGCAATTATGGCATTCGTCCAATGTACACCTGAACAGTCCCATTCATAAGTATGCAGCAAAACTCGTAGCTACTTTACCCGGGGATCTCAAAGTATGCCGATCATTCAAAAAATTTTAGTAAAGTATTTTAGTGAAGTAACTTTTTAATTAAATAATTCTAATACATATACAATATTAATTCGTATTGAATGGAAAAGGTAGTTTATCCGGTAAACAGCGGTTCGGAAGCGAATGATTTGGCTGTTCTAATGGCTCGGGTAGCAACTGGGAATTTTGATGTAATTTCATTAAGGAATGGCTACCATGGAATGAGTCCGATTACTATGGGACTCACAGGTCATTCCACTTGGAAACAAACGGCTCCTCATTACTTGGGATTCCATCACGTAAGGCATCCCTATTTGTGAAAATGATACAAAAAAATTTATAACAGAGATTTTTGCAGAAATTATTACAACAGATTATAACAGAAAATTTACTCTGAGCCTTCTGTCGGGTATTGAAGGCGTAACTTTTTTTACACTTTTTTTTTTACATAGACGATGCTACCGGATAGCTACAACGGGCTATGGGCTGGATGTAGAGATTCTCCAGTTCAGCCTGATCGTAAATGTGAGGGTCCGGATTGTACCCATGACAATTGCACAACAAGTGATAAGTACATTAAACAATTGCAAGAGGTTTTTATGTACTCTCTTCCACAAAGGAAAGTCGCAGGCTTCTTTATTGAATCGATCCAGGTGAGTTTAGCCTTGAAATTAAGATATTTACAATAATGAATGAGCTCAAACGGTGAATTTTTTTTCATTTAATTTTGCAGGGAGTAGGCGGCGTCGTTCAGTATCCTACAGGCTATGTAAAGAAGGCATTCGACATGGTGCGTCAAAATGGAGGTGTTTGCGTCTCCGATGAGGTTCAAACCGGATTCGGTCGGACGGGTGACAATTTTTGGCACTTCCAAGACCACGGGGTCATTCCAGATATTGTCACAATGGCTAAAGGAATAGGTGTCTAAATATATTCTAATAAATTTAAAAAAATGTCTAAATCAATTTTCAGAACATGAGAAGCACCATGGTTAACTGCATCTTGACCAAAAAATAAATTTCACTAGTGGTACCATGGTGGCCGAAATAGGGCCACATGTCAAATTCTTAAGGACAATAACGTTTACAAAGACGTGACGTGACGCCTGAAAAAGGGTTTTCAGATGGGCGCCAGGTAAAAATTATATTTTGTCAAAAAAATTGTGGCCATGTTTTTGGCGGTAGCGAATCAAAATTCCTAAATTTTTTAGATGAAGGGATTTTGAGGCATTGCAATCAAAATGGGGGGGGGGGGTTCTCGGTACCTCCAAAAACATGGCCATAATTTTTTGGACAAAATGTAATTTTTACCTTGCACCCATCTGAAAACCCTTTTTCAGGCGTCTGTAAACGTTATTGTCTCTTCAATTCATTAATTTTTAAGAATTTTACATATGGCATTATTGCGACCACCATGGTAACACTAAAGATGTAAAATTTTTGGTCAAGATGTAGTTTACCATAGTGTTTCTCATAAATGATTTGGATAAATTTAATTCGCTACTTTATTTTTATCAGTCTTGCAATGTCCGCGAAAAGGCTCTCAGAACTAACTGTGTGTATATAGTCTAAAATAATGTTAATTATTTATTGCTGATAGTGCTGATACCTAATTTTTTATATTCTGCCGCAGCCAATGGATTTCCGATGGCAGCAGTCGTAACCACACCGAAGATTGCAGAATGTCTGATCGGTGCAGCTCATTTCAATACTTTTGGTGGCAATCCAATGGGATGTGCTGTGGCATTAGCAGTTTTGGATGTACGATTAAATAATTAAAATATAATTATTTCATAAAATAAAGTAATTAATTAAATGGTCATTTTTGTACGCCACAATGAAATTCACAGGTAATCGAGGAAGAAAAACTTCAAGAACATTGCAAAACTTTAGGGACTTACATGATCCAGGAGTTGAATAAAATTCGACAGGACGTGTCAGCAGTTGGAGACGTACGCGGCAAAGGGCTTATGATCGGAATTGAAATGGTCAAGAATAAGGAAACTCGGGAGCCCTTACCTGCGGATAAGATGGCAAATATTTTTGAGGATTTAAAAGAAGCTGGACTGATTGTAGGACGTGGGGGTTTCTATGGGAATGTTAGTTTCATTTTTATTAATATTTACGTACCAAATTTCAATTTAACGAAAGCCCTCTTCGTAAATTTTTTATCAAAATTTATTTCTAGACTTTCCGCTTGTCCCCACCAATGTGCATTAAAAAACAGGATGTGGATTCAGCTTTGGATAAAATGCGTCAAATATTTAAAAAATACGAGTGAGGATATAATCATTATTATAATCCATAATCCATGAACTCGATCATTGATTTTCATGTAAACATTCGTTAATATTTTAGCGAATTTTATGTTTTCTCACGCATATTTCTCTTAAATAATAATAGTATTCTAAGGCTTAAATAAATGTTCAGTGAAAAACGTGTGAGAAGAAGGTTTGTTATTGATGAGAATTAAAAAGACAGAGGATTTGCCAGTTTAATTTTGTGCTTGTAAAATTGAACAATAATTAATGAGTTTATTCCTGCCACAAAATAAAGTTAAGGTATCTAAACAGTATAGCTAGCAGCCAGTAAGAGATTTCTAAGTTGTAGAAAAGTTTTATTTTTCCTCGAAGAAAAGTACATAATTTGGTAGTAAGCTGCTACAGCTCAAAATAGCCTCATCTTTGTAGGGGTAGCACCGGACTTGTAAAGGCATGTGATGATGAAAGATCATGCCAGATCTTGTCTTGATAAGTAAGACTGTAAAGTTGCATTGGAGACCGCAAGCCTGGACGATCTTCTTGTAAACAGCGCAGAGAGCTGAATGGGTAAATTGCGTTTCTTGTGCAATGTTTTCTCCATCTATAAAAAATCCTCAATTAAATGATACAGAGGGAAACAACAAAGAAATATTTAGCTTTGGAAGGAGTAGGAAAAGGCATTGTGAAGGTTTGAAGTACTTAAGGTTCCGTATCAGGTTTAAGAGCTCTTGCGGGATCAATTGGGTGGGAATCTAAATCAGCGGAAATTCGCCTCACAAGATCAATAGTTCGTGGAGCTTGCAGATTCCCAATATAGCTCAAATTTAGAACAGATTTACCCTTAGTGCCGTCATGTTGTTTCTCCTGCATAAGTAAGGGATTTTCAGGATAAGAGGAATGGAATGGCTGTGGGGATGAAAAATTAGTAGTATTGAAATATCAATATTTACCTTGGAGGATTTACACACTGTGGTAAAGCGGAAATTGCTGTTGTAGTAAACTAATGTCATTACATCCGGTACCAATGATATTAGTAAAACCACAAGCATAACCATCCAAAAACTTAATTTTGAAAGCAACGTAAAGTAAACATGCCGAAACTCTTGGTTTTCATCGCCAAAATAAGTACCCCTGTAAATACCCAAATGTTTACAGAAAAAATTAAAAAACAAAAACCACAATATGTTCCTTATTTGATTGTTACCAAATCAATGTTAACCTTCCTTCCATAAAAAATTACATAGATTTTAATAATAAAAATGAAACGTACAGTTTCGTTTCGGAGTACAGAGAATTAAGAAATAACATTGTGCCGAAGGAAAAAAAGTACGAAAAGACTGTCCATCCACTCCAGAACTTTGTTTCGAGCGAAATCTATAAAGATGGAAATTAATTACTGCAGTCGAGGTTAAAACTATAATCAGTACTGCAGATTGAATTTATTAGGTATAAACAAGAAAAGATACCTTGACATTGACAGTTGCAATGACGGCGCAGTAGCAGACTGTACCAAAAGAGGACAAATCCTGCACTGGGGAAAATAATGGCCAAGTGTAGTAAGGAACGTAAAAACAGACTAGGGAATGCCAAACAGCGAAAAAGCACCACTTCGTAAACTGTCGCCAAGTTAAGAGTCTATTCCTACTTATGGTCTTATATAAAAATGGATTGTCCATGAGAATTTTGGATGTGAATGGTTGCTCCTGAAGCCCATAGACGAAGATTGGACATGACGTGTAAAATATATTGTACATCATTAAGGACCATCCATCATACAAACTCTATGAATGTGACCAAAGCTTCAGTTAGTATCTCAATATTTTACCCATTTCCAAAAGTTTAGACAGTTTATGCTTAACTTTTTAAAACAGTAATGATTAACATACTTGAGTGGAAAACGCCGTGTAGAAACAATAAATAAACTGTGGGCCAATGAACACAATATTTTTGTAGAAGAAATACATAACTAGAATTGCAAGACGAACGTAATACCAATGACCATGTACTAAAATTGCTTTTTTTAAAAATGCAGAACGAGCTAAAGCGAAGTCTGCACTCCGAGCTGCTTGACGACCTTCCTTCCCCAGAATTCCTATCGACATGACCAAATAACACAATAACTTTAGAATCTTTGCAAAATTAAATTTAAGAAGAACCAGAAACCATAAAGTCGCTCTCATTTGACTTATTAATCATGAAAATATCACGAGGTTGTAAAAAAAATTCTGCAATATAATTTATAAGAATTATTTATAGGAATGGATCAATACCGATTCCTAGATGAGCTTCCTGAATCATAGCAACGTCGTTAGCGCCATCTCCAACTGCTGCTGTTATAGGTCTAGCTTTTGATTCCTTCACCATGTGAACGATCTGCATAGGTATTTTTAAAAACAAGTTCAAGTTTAAAACAAACAATAATTGCCACAGTAAGTCTATCTTGGACCTATGTGTAAACCATATGTAAGTAACAGTGATGTTTGTGATCAGTTTTGCCAAGATTGGGACCTAACCCCGTCAGGACGAATGCAGGTGGACAAAAGTCGTTGGTTACTGTTGATACTCAAAAACTTCCATTAAAATATTTTTGAGGTTTCAGGTACCTCGCTAGGGCTCGGTGGTCGTTTAGAAGCCAAATTAGCCTAACTTAAAGACTTAAACCCCCTTGAGCACCAAAAGAAACCCGACCTTTCCCCACCTGCACTCGACCAGACCACCACAAAAAACATCTCTCAATCTGTGTAAGACAAAAATCGTGAACCCGCGTTATTTGTGAAAATAAACGCAATTTATTTTAAGTTCCGCCCGTATATCGTCGCGCTTCCCGTATATCGTTGCACCGCCCGTATACGGAAGAACCCTTTTTTGAAACTCACGGTCAAATAATTAGAAATATTATTTCAATAAATGGTTAAAATAAAATAAAATCCACACCTGAGCCTTTTGAAGCGGTGCCATTCGACAGCAGATGACTCTATGAACTGTTAGTGCAACATCTTTGAGGAGATCGGGGCACTCACTAAATGCTATCTCTAAAGTAGCGCCATCTACAATGAACGTATTATTGTCTTCCGGGGAAATTTCATTTCTGAAAATAAAAAATAATTTTAATTAACAGGCTTTGTTTGAAAATTAAATTGGAAACAGGTAATTTAAAAAAAATATATTTTCAATAAAAATGAGCCTGAATTTACTTCATTTGTTCCAATTGAGTCCGGACCACTTCCTTGTCGGTAACATTAGTGCAATAAAACTGTTTGGACGAATGAGTAATGAGTCCACAGGCAACACCTACACTAACACCCGTCTCAATCTTATCCCCGGTTAGCATCCAAATACGAATTCCTGCAGCATTTAGTGACATAAGCATCTCAGGAACACCATTTTGAAGTTGATCCTCCACGCCTGTGGCTCCCACACAAACTAACTGACTCTCTATAGTTCTGTATAATTCCCGCATGACTTCTTCCCGACCTTGGATGAGCCGTCTAGCGGATTTGAGTTTGTGAGAGAATTTGCGTAGCTCTTCTCTGCTCAGTTGTCGTTTGGCAACTACAAGAGTTCGCATTCCTATCTGCGGTAATTGGAATATTTGGTTTCCAGTAAAATTTAAAGTAATCGTTACATGAATTATTGCTCATACCATTGCGAAATCAACGACAGATTTCATCACTTCCTCTGTGGGACCTGTTTCACATCGTGGAATAATAGTTGACTCTGCTCCTTTACAAAGCAACCATATTTCCCCTTTGTGGTTTTCCACAATGACTGACATGCATTTTCTATCTAGAACCAAGACAAACAATATGAAGCAATAGCAATTTCCAAAATGTGAAAGAAATCAAAATAGAAAAGAGTTTTTTGACGTAATTTTAATAATAGGTGAAATGTCCAATCAAACATAAAACACAACCTGGGTCAAATTCAAGGATATAATGGCGGCGAAAGTTCTCGACTTTACCAAAAACCTCCAAAGTCAATATTTCTTCTCTCTCGCCCAAGTATTTGACATCTAATCTATAGAAAAATGGACAATAGCTCCGCTCTTTAATAACCTTAATAAAGAAAAACGTTTTGTAAAAAAAAACCGAAAAATATTACCTGTAACATGACTCAAGGAGTGCCTTCTCATCAGGACTCGAAGCTTGGTATTCCCATTTTCCCAAAATACCCACAGCTGGCTCACTATTACCTCCAAGGCCAAAGAGACTCGATGCGGCTCTCATTTTAGGATTCCTGATCTCAGTGCCAGCCTTTATCATGGGGTTGGCAGACTCAAATGAGGGTCTTCTAATTGGCATTAGCTGGACACTATGACATAATGCTAGCGTCTTAAGAAAGTCCACAACACTTGGTTCCTTCTCAATATCAATGGCTTGTACGTCCGCTTTGGATGTTAGATCTCGACGATACAAAGCATCTTCAATGAAGTCGTAATCCACACCCCCAATGGACACATGTCGGAACTGCATTATATTCTCCGTTAAAGTGCCAGTTTTGTCCGTAAATAAGTACTCGACTTGACCCAGCTCCTCATTCAAATCTGAAGTATTGCAGAGGGGCGGATGTTCCGAGACGGAACAAGTCATTTCCAAGTCGTACACAAAAAATTTACTTCCGAAAAACTTTTGCAGTTCTAAAATCAATCAAAACCAAATCAAATTTAAGTTTTTCCAATTCCTGTGAAAATTCTGATTTCAGAATCATTGGATTTTCCTACAAGGTTCACATCCTTACCGACGGTGACGTAGAGTGATATAGGAATAATATAATTGAAGAGTATAAAAAAGCTGAGAACAATCTCTTGGAAATTATTAGCCCATGCTGTGGCACTGTTGGAATTTGTCGCAGGACCGATGTACTTGGCATCCTCTGGAAATTGATCAGGCAAAGAAAAAAATTAGACAACTTTCACAGGTAATTATTCATGAAACTGAAAATATATCTTCTTACTTATAACTCCCGCACCCTCCCACCAATAGTAAAAGCTAGTTGAGAAGATGACCATCAAAACCAAAATTATAATAAAAACAAACAAGAAGTTATTTTCGGATCTAAAAAAGAATCAAAATACTCGGTTAATTAAGGCCCCAAATTTTTCAAAGATTGTTATAACCTTTGAATGACTTGAAACAGTCATGAAATTATTTAAAAAGTTACTTCTCCACGGTAGAATGCTTAATTGTCGATTGCTTAGAATTCTGAGCTAATCTCGTATCCTTCCCGGTATAAACCACAAGACCAAAGATGTAGTCAGTATTTTTGAGCCGAGCTCCACGAAGAATAATATTTTCCATGTTTAAGGGAATGGTAAAAAAATCTGAGACACTTGGAGGATCATTATCCGTCTTGCTTGTTCGTTTTAAGAAAGTTCCGGTACTTGTGGGAAAAGAATTCACCTGTAATAATTGTCAAAACTGTGAGAAAAGCTATATGTCCAATGAAAAAATATATGTGTAGTTTCACATGCTTACCTTCTGGGCCTCAGTTGATTTAGATGAGTTTGGATTATTCATGGAAATTGCACTCTCCGTCAGACTTCCACCCATTCGATTTGGTGGGATGAGAAGACTTCCATTGAACTCATACAAACTGTGATTTGGCTGCTCACATTCTACAATGACATGTAGTCTTGAAAAGTCCATTTCATGCTTTAGCTGCAGAAGTCCAGCTGGGCAGTAACGCATCTACTAATCCATAAATAATAAATTTTTACAACATAATTTTCTATGAATTCCAAGTTCCAAACTCCAAAAAAAAACATTAAATCTAAATTCACTCCACAAACTTTCTTTGACCGTGGTTGGATAATTATTAGAACTAACTTTAAGATTAGTTTCACCATCGAGGTTAGCAGTGGTAATTTGACATCGTAGGAATTCATCACTTGAACCAACTATCAAAATGTCTGCCGGTACTTGATCCTCCCCCTCTAGTCGGACTATGTCGCCCACTTGCACATCCCGGGATTTAACTACCTAGTAAATGAAATTGAGGTTATTCCTGTAAAACTTATCCCTACAAATTTCTTATACTATTGAATATAATTAAGTTCCATATATTTACCACGAGGTGTTCATCCCGTACAACACATACGGGTCGATTATTTACATTATTATCAGCTTTATGCCTCAACCAGTCTTCATAACCTTGTTTAATTGCAGTGGATAGAATAACAAAAATGAGCGGAGCCGCAGCTGTAAATGGTTGAACGGGGCTATCTATTACAGTCTGCGTTAGTGGAGGGAGAAAAACATTTTTTCAAAACCTCGCACGTAAATTAATTCTTTTTACTCTTAAATAATAACTGTATCTGGAATTTAGGGATTTGAACTGATTTAGAACATTTAAATAAAATGCATAGAATACTTACTTGAACTACTGCCATACAAAGGAAATAAAAGTTTGCCACACGACGGAATTGTTCAAATAAATTTTTTGGAATAAAATTCAATAAGGTATAGCGAGATGATTTAATTTGATTATTTGTAAATTCTCGATTCCTGCGTTCCTTGACGAGTTTCTTTTGCTTTTCCTTGGATGGTCGGTTATGGACACTTTTAGTGCGTATAGAAGCGGTGGTGGGTACATGAGGAGGTGCACTCGAACTTCCTTCCGGGTCATGTCCTTCGTGTGTAGTAGTACTCGTTGACTCAGTCTGATTGCGCAAAAAGTCTTGATCGACTGCTTCAATTGTGGGCACATTACCATAATAAATTAATCGATGACCTTGATCTGAATTCACAGCGTTCTTTCTCTGAAATTTCAAAAGTTATTTCAACAAACCAAAGAGCATTTTAGTTAAAGGTGATAATTTCACACTGCAGGAAATAGAACCAAGTTGAAAAATAACATTCTCTTAGAGCAATTATTAAATATTTGTTACAGATTGGATCTGAATTGTATCCTTACCTTTATTTTCTTACATAATTTGTCAAATATGCCCATTTGAGATAAAATGCCCACCAAATTTTAGTAGGGCTTTTTGGATGTGTGAACAACTTGGTATGTTGTTGAATTTTGTCTGATTGTAGCTCTTCTGTCAGATCCAAAATGAACATTTAATTAATCCGGAATAGTATTCCTTCATACACTTTCAATCGTGTTTTCATTCTACTGATAAATGATAACAACTACTTCAACTTTTGGGAATTAATTTAAATTTTTTGTGATCTATGGATGTGATATATATGGAATATTATTATATTTTTAGAGCTATAATAATATTATTATTTGTAGGTGTAGATGTCTTCCCCCCCCCCCCCCAAGGATGGACAAGTTACACTTCGACGGCACTCCCTCCTCCTATCCTCTCTCTCTCTTTTTCAGCACTTTTTAACACTTGCAATTTTATAAGGCTTTTTTAAGATGGTTCAAGTTCGTTACCGATGAGGATATGTGCCATGTTTACGATCGAGTACCATCAACATATGGAGAAATTACATAACATAGCCTTTAACTTTAAATATACCCCCCTTTTTGTTTTTATATTTACGTTATAAATATACTCGTATTTCCTGTATATGTGTAACCCTCTGTTTTTTTAACTTGTGGCCTGTGGGGTAATGGATAGATTTAGGGGTAAAGAGGAAAGTAAATCTTTAAGTGTTTGTAATTTATTAAATCATTAAAGTCACACTTTTTTACACACGGAATTCAGGGTCTTCGAGGAGGGTCTCCTATAAAATCCTCTATCATCCACTCAAATCTGCGTAAGTACATATGTTAATTCATTAAAATGACCTTTTTTAAAAATTTCCTTTTTCATAATTTAATTAAATATTATTTTTGTATCCAAAATTTTGAATGTAATTCCATTGCAAATTAATTCGTATTTTTCCAGAAACAATCTTAAAAATATTCAAAGAACATTAAAATGAAGAGATTCTAATTAACGATTACCTATTTCTATGGAAATTTTCCCTTAGCTATAATAATTACCGAGAAAGTCCATACAAAAGTTGTTTCTTTGTGCCATGGTTCACATGCAGTATAAAACTAGGATGATGAAATATCTTTAAATATGTAGATGTACATAGCAACAGTACCTCCGTATAACAAACCACACATGCTTTAGGAATGAAAAATATATTTTAACCTTTGATCCAATAAGTCATAATCATTTGTGGTTTTTTGCGCGAAAATCCTATTTACGTACACAATAAAATATTATTTGTAAGATATGAAAACAACTAGCCCTATAATTTCATTTATGTAAGTAAATACGTGAAAATATTTAAAGAACCTGAGGGTGCAGAAGTGGAGGGGTTATAAAAATTGAGGCATTGATTGTGTTCGTTTCGCTACATGAATTTCGCTTATACATAAAGTCATAAACTGGTAGCTTCCACATAAATATCCAATTGTTTATAGCGTTGTAAGTAATAATAATTATTTGACTTTTGACAAAATCACATCGTCATATAAATAGCCATCACAGCTAAGAGGGAGGCTATTGCATAAAAAAAAATGCATGCTGTACAAATCCCTCTATGCACCTAGTAATTTAAATGTAGGGGTTTAATAAAAACACTTCAATCTATTTTACCACATACCCTTACCAGTAAAACCTGCATGGTTGTGTATACAATCACATGCTGAAAATCCTGAGTCAATCAATATTACTACGGGAGGTAAGGACGTGGGGAGGTCTAGTGTGACAAAGGTGACGATCATTATTATTTGGGTATACTGAACAATTGCTATAGTAAACAAAAAAAGCAATCGTATCGTAAGCTTATGTTTACATGCACACTGTGGTTAATGTGCCAAAAAATGGGACCGTCGGCGTCAAAAAGCCTTGAAGAGTTCCACCCACATAGATGTAGCATGGAGGATTGACATAAAATGGCATCATAATTCCCTCCGGGGGATAAATTTGAAATGATAAACCTCTTAATGATATGAAATACTTAAACATAAGGATTATTTGTAAACATTGAGTCATCGCAAAACCTTCAGGGATTCAAAGAAATAGTTTGAAAAATTTTATGCAGTTTTTTACAACGGGTTTTTGCTATGCAGGTACATTACCTAGATGTAAAACTAGTACTTTCATTGTGACTTTGCCCATCGGCATAAAAAATATTTTTAACACTTCACAATCGGCAAGGTCTTAACAAAGGTTTAGGGTGTACACACATAATCTTTTTCATCCGTAACCCTAAGTTGTTTTACGATACGGAAGAAAACATTCACATGGAAACAATTTGTTACCATTGAAAGGGATAAGCATTACGCGATAGGTTTCTTCTGTTTTACGGAACTAAATTTTAAGGTTACGGGAGAAACGGGTTCTATGTGAGTACGCCCTTACATTTTGGAAGGAATTTAAGTTGCTTGAAGTGACCCATTTATTATAAAAGACCTCTTTTAGCCAAGTTGAGGCAACAATTAATGTAGGTGCTAAGAGAAACATTAGAGAGGATATGAATTAGCAAATCTACGTTTACAATTATAATAAATCATGTTGAGCTTATGGTGTGGTTTCCTGCAAAATAATTCTAATGGTAAGAAGTAGAATTACGAGCATGTTCTGGGGGGTGTAGTAATAAAAATCAATTGAACTTTATCAGAATATCAAATGTTTGAACATTTTGAAATGAGCTGTAAGAAATTCTGAAAAATATTTAATGTTTACCTTAACGTTGTGTGCATTGAATTTTAGCACTTCTTCCTACAGAAGGTTCTTTTATTAGGATCTGTTTACTTCCCAAATTTGCCGAGTAATAACTTACGGGGACTTATGTCACTTGTCACATTCCAATTTTAAGGTGAGTATATAGAACAAAAGTAACTATACAATATACAACACTCGTCTCGTGATTCCCAGCAGATATGATATAAATAATACCCACTCATAAATAACTGGAACTACAAATGATGGAATGTTTATAACCAGGTGAAATGATTGGTGAATAATTCCGGCATATCAAGTATCATGTGGAATGATAAAGTGATAATACTTACGCAGCTTTAGATTATTATCACAAACGGATCCGTCCATAGTCTTAATCACAAATAAATGATAAAGCGGGAAAACCAATATAGATTTGCCGTTACATAGTTGGAAAATATAGACATATTAGATTGGAACAAGTAACAATATTAATTTTCATCCCGTATACACACTCATTTTAAGAGGGTAAGAGAATTGGCCCAAGGACTGAATTGATCACATTGCAGAAATAATAGCCATTACGGTAATCCCATATTAATTTATTACAATACATACAACTTTAATTCCGCACAATAAATTCACAGTGGCTCTTCATGATACCATATCAAATCCTCGCACACATTACTACCTCGTTTTGATTTGCATAGCTGCAAATCAAACACAGGATATTGAGAAAATACAAGTTTTTTTCGAAATTAATTTAACGATTATTTTAACAAAACTATGTAGAAATATTGCCCAAGTTTATTTATAGCATGGTTAACTTATTTGATACTTTCCCCTACAATGAATATTTATAGGATAAGATACAAGAAACGTCGAGGGGTATGGGGAACCACAGGAGGACTAATATTTGACACGAAACTTTCAGTGGATTTCAAAGTTAAACTTGATGAACTGAAGTTCCTCTGTAGACTTAAGAGCTAAAAACGTGAGGAGGCTTCCAATGACTGGTTTTTGCTAATTGTTGTGTGTATGATTGCAGAATTTATGTGCAAAAATGCGATGCGCGCGTTATTTCATTTAGATAATTATTCCACAACCTAAAATAGCAAGCAGAATTTAATAGGGACATTAAGGACCAGCAGCATTCAATGTTGTGCGAATCTGCAAAATATGCATCACGCATGGGCCTAACATTAAATCCATGAACTTTGACAAAATGATACAAAGTGTGCGACAAATATTATGAATAATAACTACAGAAAAATGAACCAACCCTTAAGCGTGCTATTTTCTTCCCTACACAGTAGTCATGCAACGCATGTAAACATGAATTAAGGCAAGTGACATTTTTACTGATTACATACGCTGTCCATACATGTATAGGATAAGGATAAACTACACAGTTGTTAAATTCGCTCGTGTAAATATTTTAATTACAACTCAACCTACTAAAAGCAATTCATTCATTGTAAAGAATATTTTGACTTTTCCTATCATTTCCAGCGCCCCTTGGCAAAAATATAGTAGCTCGCTCCAGTCATGAATTATTTATGCCTTGGTTGGACAATCTCATTTGCACATTTCCCATCCCCAGCCAAGTGCACAAATGATTCACCATTCAACGGAAGTAGGTGTTAAGCATTTTAAAATCTTACATTTATTTACGTACACAAATAAAGGAACCCAAAAGTAGTAAATGTAGGAGATTATCTTAATGCTTCAAACTGGATCTTCACGCATTCCGTATTACAAGCATCATTAATTACTACTGAATGCAGGAACACGTTTCATCCACATCACCAAATTTTTAAATATAATCAAAATCCATGGATTCGATGCATTAAGAAATGATATACTCGATTCCCCTTAATTAATTACAAATCATAATAAAGAAATAATAATTAGTAATTAAAAATTATTTGACACCTTAAGCACTTACGAGTCACTGAGTCGCAAGAATACTAAAGAAGATGAGAAAATCCAACATTAATTAATAAATTCATTTAAGTTTATATAAATACCATAAATTGCGTACAGTTTTACAATTAGCGACGCTAGTTTCATAAAATTACGACCACGTCACACTACCAAAAAAATTAATCATTAAATTACTACATAACGTAAGTTAGAAACGATAGAAGCGCATTGCGTCGTATTCATTCACTATCTAAAACCAAATACCAGGCTAATCGGAAAATGCACGACCCGAAACAATCCCACCCTCACCACCTTCAGTTGGACTAGGCTCTTCCTCGTCATCAGATGACTCTGATGACGTGTAGGCCCTTATAAACAACTCCTCTACATCATCATCTTCATCCTCCTCCTCCATCGTATCATCCTTATTGTACCGATCCCATTTAGATTTCTTGCTCCTACCCGAATCCTTCTTTGACGATTCAACCCTCCTCTGCTGGGCCCCTTCTGTCCGAGTGGTGCTATCTACATCCCTTCTAACTGGGGCCGTCACCTCCTCCAAACACACCCCAACGTCCCGTTTCATCATCCTGGACATGGGCAAGTTTGCTATCTCATCTAAACTCACATTGATCTCAGATTTCCTAGTCCTGGACATTTGTGTAATCTCATCCAGAGTCATACTCACGTCAAACTTACGCTTCCCCTGAAAATCCATCATTTCCTCTGAGCCCATGCCGAAGTCCATCTTTCGCTTCCTACAGTAAAGATTGGTTCCACCCAAAGGTGAGATACCATCGTCGAAACTGACGTCATGAGTATTTTTATTACCACAAGATCCATCAGCCATCATTCCCACATGCTCCTTCGGATAGCGACTTTCACCCATCTTCTGAACAATTTCATCCAGGCTCACACCGATGCCGATTCCGCTCCTTTGGCTCGTCATCTTCCAAATCCGTAACTAATAAATTCAACGCTCACTTTAATCAAACTCTTGAATTAACTATTTATTTTATTATTGTCAGTAACATTAAATTCACTTACATAATCTCCAACATAAATTTTTTTGAATAAATTAAATTTACATTACTAATCCTAATATGTTCGGACTCACCTGTCTGTAGCGGAAAAACCACGATTGCAACAACACAGGAAAGTAAAAAAAAGCTCAATTATCCCAACGGTACTTAATTCCATAAACAACAATAAATTGCAATTAAAGCACTATCCAATTTAATCTTACCAAAATGAATTCTCATGAGAAATTAACTTGCTAAAAAATTAACTATAGATTATTTATTATTTATTGATATCAGAAAAACTAATGAAGACAAGAGAAGCAACAAGTTTACTTTTTATCAACAAAATGATAACATCTACAGTTTCCAAATGCAGGATGGGCATAACTTCCTCAACGCATTTTATTCAAATTGACCTATTTTTGATTTCTTCAGAAACTTCGGTATACTTAAGCACACTTGTTTTTACATTACGTTTTATTATCAAACGTAAGCGTATAGAGAGAGAAATGGCAATTTCCACTACGTTTACAGTACATTACAATGCCGGCAGTGGCAATGGCAATACCCATGCTACGTTCACTCCCCACCTCCATCTAAAGAACAGACGATTGAACAGAATATTGGAGCATTGTACGAGACACCTACCGCACTCGAACTCAACGACGAACGGATCAGAGGCAAAAATAGAATTCAAGAAGAGGAATTTTGGGATAAATCAAAGAAACTCATTATACCTTATCTTGTAGGTAAATAAGAATTATTTAAGAAGTTCCTTGTAATTTTAATTGTGACCTTTTGGCTTGAAATAAAAAAAATCATGAACAGAATAGTCCAAACTGTTCTTCGATCCACGTATGCAAGAGGCTCCATGGTGAAAGCAGAGGTAAGGAAGAATGTGAATATTGTTGAAACTATAATTAAATGGTGGTTAAACACTTAAATGTGAGGATTATATTTATGAAAGATGAAAGATTTGATTAATGTTTTTATAAATTTTGATTGAAGGGACAGATATGCAAGAGGATGATCCAAGCGAGTTCTGTGGTCCGGTCTGATAACTTGTTTGTGGTGGGTGAAGAATTAATAGAATAGTGTAATTGAACTACTTATTGGAGATGTTTATGGGTGGATAAGTGTCTAGTAAATGGGTACTTTGTGAGAATTACGAAAATATGGTAGTTTATTTAATTTTGCTGGGACTAATTAATACTGGGATAGCCTGGGCTGTGATTTTTTTGTAATTATGACCAGATGTGGTGGTAAAAAAAATTAATTGGTTTTGTAGCACCGAGATACACCCGAAAATAATCCAGATATACCATTTGAATTCACAAAGGAGAATTTGACGGTAATTATGATGCTTTCTGATTTCTAATTATAATTGTGTGAGTTTAGCATATCTGATAAGGGGTTTTTTTGATTATTTGGGATGTTGATGTTGATGATATTCACGTGGGAATTTTCTGTAAATTCTTGTAAGGGTGACTGAAATCAATTTTTTGGATTTTATTGCGGTTTTATGCTAATAGAGAATTGAAGCTATCTTGGCAAATTACCCTGAAGGACATAAGCGAGCTGGAGTCATCCCAATTTTAGATTTAGCACAACGGCAAAACGGCGGATGGTTATCAATCTCAGCCATGCATAAAGTAGCTGAAGTCTTGAACATGCCCCGAATGAGGGTCTATGAGGTTGCTACGTTTTACACTATGTTTATTAGGTGAGTTGTACGTTGAGAATTGTGGTGGCGATTAATTTTTTGATTTGTAGAAGATCTGATGATGTATTTGTATTCAATGTATTCTAGAAAACCTGTTGGAAAATATCATCTCCAAGTGTGTACAACCACACCTTGCTGGCTGAGAAATTCTGACGAGGTTTTGAATTGCATTAAGAAGAAGCTAAATATTAAAGTGGGGGATACTTCGAAGGATGGGTTGTTCACTCTTAGTGAGGTGGAATGTCTTGGTGCTTGCGTTAATGCACCTATGATGGCAGTTAATGACGACTACTATGTGAGTTATTGCGTTCTTTTCAATTATGTTGTATATTCTTGGGAAGGCAGTAATTCATTTGGTGTTCAAATTATTTTGCCGTTGTAGGAGGACCTGACAGCGAAAGATACGGAGGAAATCCTGGATGATTTGAAGAACGGAAAGTCGCCCAGGCCAGGACCTAGGTATTATTTTGGCTATTTCACTTTGAGAAAGTACGGCAAGTTATCTGGATTGGCATGAATTGTTTGTTTTTGTGCTGGTTGCAGGAGTGGACGATTCGCTTGCGAACCTAATGGTGGACTTACCTCCTTGACAGAGGAACCAACAGGTCCTGGATTTGGAGTACGGTCAGATTTATAAACTTTCGGGTGAAAAAATGAAGTCAATAAATTAGTAAAGTATCAGCCATTTAAAATTGTTTCTTATCTGCTACGCAAACTTAAAGCGATAATCATAATGTAATCTTTATAAAACTACGTGAAAAAAAGTTGTTATGTATATAGAACGACACGTTTGAAACGATCACCTTTTCGTAGTGGTGATCTAAAATAATAAGTAGATGATGGCATTGGTGTACTCATTTACAGTCCCTAATGCCAAATAAATAGCTGCCACCCACTGCTACTCGATATATGCTTTTTATTTCTGGACAGTAGAAATCTCATACTAAATTAATTGCGTGCTGAAATTGTATAGTGAAACTAGCCTAAACGCATAAAGCGTTGATAATTAAAGTGAAAAGATCACAATGGAGTTCAAAGTAGCAAGTTTTTAAAATAAATCGAAAAATAAGAACCTTTTTACGCTAAAATAATT
Organism: Spatulosminthurus flaviceps; assembly: GCA_034693705.1. Lineage (NCBI taxonomy): Eukaryota > Metazoa > Arthropoda > Collembola > Symphypleona > Sminthuridae > Spatulosminthurus > Spatulosminthurus flaviceps. The sequence continues at coordinate 21,903 of JAQFXU010001132.1, forward strand.
TGCAAACGTTTCGTTGCTGTTAAAATCATCGTGGGAGCAAAAGTTGTTAAAAAACCTTTTGATTTGCTGCATTGAGAAATCTTCAACGTGATTGATTAGTCTATGTCCAGCTTCTTAAAACTTCCACTCATCCCCAGAATATCGTTGCTCACTTTCTTCATATTCCCAGATGTGGACCGTTTCATTGCATCCATATCCAATTTCATTCTATCCAAGGCTACGACGCGACGGGAGCAGGTCTCAATCTCTTCTTTAAACAGCTCTATAATTTTACAGTTACGGTTTACATTATGGTTGTGGTTTTCCCTTTAGAAAGGTTTAATTTAAGAAAATATTCTTTTATCAATCGGAACTTGCCGATCATTTCCGCCATGGGCTTTTCTCCTCCATATTCTTTAGGTAAAATCTTCCTGTCAACGTGATCCCAAAGGGCCGTGTAATCCTTATGAAGCTGTAGGTACCAATGTACCAAATACAAGAACCCATTATATATAAGCATTTATTTTTATAAGCAATACATAGTAACTTATTTACGTAATTATTATTTACACGAATGCGAGCTTTCAGCTTGTCTGACATCAATGACTTGGCAAAATCCAACAAGTAATTCAGCCACCCAGGTAAAGACACCAAGTCAACACGTTTGTTTCTCATTGGCATGGCTTTCTGGAACGTTCATTTTCATTTTAGTTTTTATATTTTTCTCTTCCTCCAATGTGATTTTAAATGTTTTTTGGATTACAGGGAATTTCTAAAATCACCATAATCAAAAGTTTACACTTTCAACAACTAACCTCACAAGCTCCAATTAAACGGGAAACTTCAGAGGGATTCCATAAAACCAAATGTGAAACAGATATCCCGCTCTCGTCCAACAAATGAGAAAATCCGCGGATTTGGTTCTCTTCATCCTCCAATAGTGATTCGAAAACAACCATGACAGTTTTAATCGCGATTTCAGTGGTGTGTCGTTCTGGGTCGATCATTCCTGCACAGACAGTTCATTAAAAAACTCCGTCAACAAGAAGCCGTAAATTGCTTGTTAAAATATTAAATCCAGTTACCTCCTTGTGTAAGTATGACCCTACGACCGTCTTGATCACGCTTGGGGAGCACTAAGATAACACTGAAATCCAACAAAATAGTAACTTTTAACACTACAACGAAGACCATTGTTATATAGAAACTGCCTTGAATCCCTACTCTGCTATTTAATCATATGTTGCAAATATCTTACCCTCGATTAATCATATCCATAACGAGAGGATCCTTCGTGGTAGCATTGTTGAACCACGCTGGATGTTGCTGTCTCATGGCAATATACTTGATTAAAGTCTCTTGAGCCAATGGAACGCTGAATTTTTTGTTGCGAAGAAATCGAAGGAGGAAGTTGGCATCTGCAAAGATTAGAAACGAAAAAACCATTGTCAACCATTTATATGCGTAAATAAAATTGATGATCAAATTCATTCAGATAGTGCCCCCTTTTTGTCATTTATAGTGCCGATGGTTTTACCCAATCGGCAGACTTTGATATAATCAGTTTTGGTAATCCATTGTCGCATTTGCTCCAAAGCCTGATCTCGAGTTTTCTCATCCTCTCTTAGTTCCTTCTTAGCTAGATTTAGTAGTTCCGGACTGAGAGTGCAAATGTACTTCCCAGGTTTGTACAAGCTATCAAGCTCTTCCGAACTAATTTGGTCTGCGCGTGGTCCTTTCCCCATTTTGAGTCTGTAGAACCAAGAAAAATTCTATAATTTCATTCATTTTTCCATCAGATATACCATCAGTGCAAAAAATTCTTATTTCCATGCGACTTAATATTCGTCTTTGCAGTAGTTGCGAGTGCAACCAAAATACTTCCAGCTGACACACCTTCTTGGTACATGTCTTGTAGCGTTAATCAACATTTCAAGCTGACTGGAACCCTTATTTAAATTTAGAGCCAGTCTACACTTTGTTAATGACGTCAAGTAAATACTTGTTATTCTTGGTCACTGCCTACTTTTATCCATTTACCAGCATTTTTAGTGAAGGATTGTTGTTTACATAGTATTTACATTACATGAAGCAAGAGTTCTTGAATTCATTTGCAGATTTAAAGGTACATTCAACCTATCAATATGCAAAAAATTAGTCACTGTCCACAAGTACGAAGACTCTCACGTAAACTCGAGTCTCATACTCGTAACATATAACTGTCTAACTGTAAACCTCAATGAGAAGGGGCTTACTGAGACAAACACTTTCTGAATAAAATGGTCATTCTCACTTCCTTTGAAGCAATGATGACGAAAAGCGTAAAATGTAATACCACTATAGAATCGCAGAAAATTGCGAAGATTTTGCCCTCTTTAAATCTTAGTGCATAAAAGCTTCCCCATCGGAGGTAAAGTTAATTCATCGCCCACCCCTTTACTAAATAGAACCACAAAGCCCAAAACTTTTCAATAAAAATGCGACAATATGGCACAAATCCAAAATAATATGAAACTCAAAATATAATAACCAACCCTGACCCCTTTGATCCAAACGATACAAATTAAAATAGAAATTACCTGTAACTAATTAGCTGGGATTTCTAAAAACAAAATCACACTCCTTCAGGTCCAGAAATAAAATTTTGGCTTTAAAAATAAATGGTTTTTTTTCGTATTAAAATTCTTTGTAATACAAGTACTGCTCTAATTCCCACGCCGCTCACGAACTTCTTTTCCACACTCAACTGACATCAGCTAATTTATTTGTGGCCGAGGTACCCCTTAGAATGAGCAATGTAGATTTGCAGATGTTACTTTAAATTAAAATTATAGAATGCCATGTAAATTTGTCCATACTATGCTGCTTTTATTGCATGAAATAGGCAAGTCTTGTGGGGCATATCAATTCGAAAAATTCAAATAATATTTTTTTATGGAACGACATGAATACCTTAGGACCTTATATTTATTATAATAAATGAACCCAATACTCAAAATTCGTTGTAAGATGGAAAAATAAAATGCACGTAGAAATTACACCAAGCAAAATGAAAAATAACTATTTTTGTTTTATTTCCAAAAAAAGTCCTGAAATCGTAAAAATCTTACGTGGAAAATGAAAAGTTCCTTGAAGGAAATACAAAATACTTAAAGCTGAACTACTCTAGCACCTTATGGTCTTAAGGCATGTAAAAATACAAAAGTATGAAAAATGAAGACATTCACAGAAACTCCACTAAACTCTAATATTTCACACACATAATATAGTAAAAAAAATTACTTGCATTTAATAATATGCAAGGCAATATTTGTGAAAAAAAATTATCTCAATATTCATTATCAAGTTCCGATCACTTTCATAGGAAAATGTTGAAAATGTCAGCCGCATGCACATTTTAATGGATTTTGCCAGTGCTGAATGATTGTCGCTAACAAAGGCCGAGGTAATGTGTAGTAGATATATAGATTAGTCAATCTCAAGCTTCTTGAAACTTCCCGTCATCCCAAAAATATCGTTGCTCACTTTCTTGGCATTTGTCGCCCCGGATTTTTTCATCATATCCAAATCGAGTTGCATTCTATCCAATGCCACAACTCGTGGAGAACGGTCAGCAATTTCTTGTTTGAACAATTCTATATATATACAAAGTCAGAATCACTATATATTGAATTTCGTGTTCCAGGTTTCTCTCGAGGAATTTTAAAAAAATACTTTTTAATTATTTCAAAATTTACCAATCATTTCCGACATTGGCATCTCCCCACCATATTCTTTGGGCAAAATTTTCCGGTCTACATGCTCCCACAGGGTAGCATGGTCTTTGTGAAGCTATTGCAATAATTCCAGTAGACATAATGCAATTAATAAAACATTTGATATGATGTAAGTCAGGCGGAAAAGGCATCACATAAAAACAGCATAAAATCACATTCCGTTACAATCAAACTCTCTTTTCCAAATATAACAAAAGCTATAGAATATTTACATTATAATATTTACTGCATTGCACATAACGCATTTTGCATTTATATGAAAGTGCGTATCAAAACAAGTGAAAAAAATCATGCAAAAGTTTTACCTCAGTTTAATCATAATAATTATCCATGTATATACATACATAAGAGCAAAAGCATTATAATTTCTTATAGTCGCCCCCATACTGACAAAAATAATGACTCCTTGATCTACACTTTAATTCTCAATTCAAAATTGCCCAAATGAAAGGCCCTTCTATATTGTGTAAACCAACCCCAGCGCAACAGTAAAAATGCAAATTAAGAAATTGACAGGTAATTTACCAATTAGTTATAAAGCTCACTCCCTCCACGTTTACCAGAAGAGATACTAATTTGACAGGGAATTTATGTATACAGCGAAATTGTAACAGGAAAAATGAATTGCAAGGAAAAAAAATCAAGACATAATTGCTTTCCTCAAACTCTTCTTACTGTGGGCATATATAATTTATACCATGCGATTCACACTTATTCACAGTCCTATGATAATAGAGGAAAAAGTCATTATAATTTGATTATTTAAATCGTTCATACCCGAATTCGACCTCTCAATTTCTCGGACATTAAAGATTTAGCAAAATCCAGGATATACGTCAGCCAATTAGGTAGAGAAACAAAATCAAGTCGTTTATGACGCATTGGCATGGCTTTCTGTAAGAAAAATTACCATAGTTAAATCCAACGTGAACAAACATTTAACATTCTTATACATTATTATATCGAGAAAATATTCCGCCCAAATGTTTTGAAGAAGTGTTTGAAATTTTGCTCAGACTCAGCAAATAAAATTAAATATTTTTCAATTGAGGGAAAATTTTTGTTGAAAACAAACCTCGCAAGTTCCAATAAGACGAGAAATTTCCGATGGATTCCACAAGACTAAATGAGAGACCGTAATGCCACTTTCATCGAGAAGATGGGAAAATCCTCGGATTTGATTCTCTTCATCCTCCAAAAGGGATTCGAAAACTATCATAATTGCCTTCATCACCGATTCTGATGTGTGGAGTTCTGGATCGATATTTCCTGCGAATACATAATACAATTTTTTTACCTCCTTAAATTCCTTTATTTTATTTTTTCCTTCAATAGAAATTTCAGTACCCACAATTACATATTACCATTTACCACACAAAACAAAAGCCATGCACTTTTATAATTAACGAATCCTAAATGAAACCGCAGATTCCACTCTCATTTAACTTCACATAAAAACATCCTTTCTTACTTGTAATACCTACATTACAAAAGAATTCATACAGGATCAATTTCCTCCATTGAAAAGTATCCCATTGAAAATCAGAAGAGCCCAGGAGGCATTTGAGTAAAAATAACTTTCTTAATTATCATTGTATCTTTTGACAAATTGGTGATAATAGTATAGCGCTACTTCCCCCCTATTTTTAAAACAGTTGACAAAAACCATTGACAATTTTATAATTACTTGGATACTTCTTGAGGATAAATTGCATCACGTCTTTTCAAACCTTTCCTAATAATAGCAAACTTGCCATCTCACGTAGAACTTTATTATTGAACAAAGTAAATCGCTTAGTTTATCACGAATTCTATTCCTATCTTTCTTTTCCCCTCCGGCCCTATACATGTACAACAACAAATCTACTCCACATTATTGTCATTAAACTATAACTATGTATCTCCCCATTAAAATCATAGCATCAATCCCTTCCCCACCATATTCTATCAATCCGGACACCGAGCGTGAATTTCACTTTTTACATTGATTTCATACCTGAGAATATACATTTTACTCGCTTTCCTTCCTATAAAAAATCCCTAGAAGGAAAGTAACTGTATATTTAAAAAAAGGCAAATACTTCTTTTATTCAATATTCAAGCTCTACATTCATTATGCCTTTTTATTTACCTTCGTGCTGGGTGAAATGAAACGCTATATGTTCATTTTGAAAATAAAAAAAACTAATTAGTAATTTTTCGTGGAAAAAATAGGAAAAAGCGAATGTTAAAAATCCTTCAACTATATAACTAGGACCATTTAAATTACTAGGGGCAAAGGTATACGAGAGTAGTAACATTTTTACTATATACACTATTATACACAGCAAAAATCCACTAAATTAAATTTCCATAAAGTTTGTGTAAAGACAACATGAAAAGCTCTGAAAGTTATGACGAGATTACATCAACCTATATACAAGCTTCAGCTATATATTCCAACTAAAGCTCAATGGTAAAAAGGTAGAATACTCTCTGTCATGAGAAATGATGCAAGGGAAAACAATTTGCAACAGTCAAAATTTACACGCATATAAGCAAACATAATATAAGTGTGTATATAGGATCCCTGCAGATTATTAGCACTCATGCTAAAAGCTATAGGTTTACATATAAAAAAGCCATAAGTCACATATTATGTAACCTAACCATTATTTTATGGCCAACAGGTTTTGTTAGATAAAAGCATATATAGCTCCTCACTCGTACTCACTCTGACTCTGCGTTTCTTATAGAAAATGCATATCACATGCGTCTCTCCCAGTAATCTTCTTAGGCACCATCGTTTTTAACAATAATAATTATAATTGAGGTGAAGCTCATGCAGGATCGGCTGACCAAGATCAAAAGTATGTTGCAATTGTCAATGTGAGTTCATGGGGATTGCCATATTAATGGCCAGTTGAGTGAGTTTCCATACAAGTCTTCTCACTTTCATTCATAACAATAATAATCTATATACTATACTATACTATACTAAGCATATTTACACTATAGTGGAAAAACCTGGGTCATTTAATCAACAGATCATTCTTATGGCCCTATATAAGCAAAAGTACTATACATTTATATCTACCATAAGCCCAATCAAGCTTGAAAAGCTTTGTCACGAAATATGTCTATATAGTTTTGTCAAGTCAGATAGACTTCTCATAGGATTTTGTAATCATATAGTAAATAGACAAGTATATACAAAGTTAATATATTTAATTCTACAAACAAATAATATTTTCATCATTCAGTTCATTCATAATGTATAAGAGCCTATCCCCTATATGTGCTATATATCATATGACTAATTTACCTTTGGTAATCATTTTATCCCCAATCCCCATTAAATTTTTCAAGGTACAAAGACATAGTAAGGAGCGAAAACTAGGATATTTGCTCCATACACCAAAACTCCATTCTTTCTTACGCTATTTATACTATGCACGTGCCTCTATGACATATACCAGACATTCATTTTACTATAGCACGGATCCTCGTGAGTTAAAGACTCACAAAGTTTATTTATCTTTGAAAGAATAATAATAATAATAATTTAGTGACAAGACAAAAGCTTTGCACGCATTCGTTTAACCAAATATGACAGAAAAATTGCGTAACTGTACAATCGAGAGCAAAGGGGAATTTTTTGTCTGCTTATAGTAAACGTTTTTTATCCCTACTCACATTTTTCTCCCTCTTTTAACAATAATTTATCGGCTGAAAATGAGGTAGCTGAAAAAAACATTTAATTAAATGTTTACCGCAAATCAAATGAGTCACCTGTTGGAAGGTAGGATTTGTGAATGAAGCTAATTTACTATTGCGTTGTCCTTGCCATTATTTATGACAGAGTGCTTTTATTTACCTTAAATCCCTTATATTCACTTAACCTTGGGTCTAAAAGTGTGATGAGGCTATAAATAATGTTGGGGGTAGGTCAATTAATTAAGAGTGTAGATGCTTTAGCCGTAGGTTTTTTTAAGGTAGGTGGTCAATAAATGTAGGTCGTATGTACTATTGTTTGTACACGTGATTTTGTATAGATGGGAATCATATGGAGCTTTCGCACTGTAATTTACAGATGCAATTTAGAGGGTGCAATGGCATTTGTTACTTACAATTAGATTTTAATTTGACTCCAAAAATATTTACTTGAAGTATCAACGCTTTTTTATCTAATTGAATTCTTTGTGAGCAATTGAGGGGAAGGGAATGAAATAATAAAATATTATTACCTCCTACGGTAAACAAAACCCGACGACCATGTTGATCACGTTTTGGAAGTGCAAAAGCAACCCTGAAATTTTAGAGAGTTTAAAGTTAGAGAGTCCTCTGAGAGATTGCCAGGAGACTTGGGAGAAAGAAAAATTCAAGAGAAATTCACCGTGTTATACTTACCCACGGTTAACTAAATCTATGACAAGGGGATCATTCAAGCCCGTATTATGGAACCAGGTTGCATGTTGCTGTCGCATTACAATGTATTTGAGCAAAGTCTCCTGAGCCATTGGAACACTGAATTTCTTGTTGCGGAGGAATCGTAAGAGAAAGTTTGCATCTGATTTAAAGGAGGGCAAAGTACGTTATCAATTATGTAAATCATATTATACTTTTTATTATGGAATAAAATTGGGATTTTAAAAATGAAGTTAATTTTTTTTAGAATTTTATTACCTAATCGACAATCTTTGATGAATGAAGTCTTGACAATCCACTGACGCATTTGTTCCAATGCTTGGTCCCGGTTTTTCTCATCTTCTCTCAATTCCTTCTTGGCTACTTTCAAGAGACCAGAGTCCAGATTACAGACGTACTTATCGGGCGTATATAAACTTTGAAGTTCTTCTTGACTTAGTTGGTCTGGTGTGGGTGAACCTTTTCCCATGTTGTAGTCTACAAAAAAATTAAATGTTTTTTTAAAAATTCGGTCATAATTTTGTACTGGGAGTGATTTACAGAGTTTCAATGGTTCAGAGGCTTATTATTTGCATATTTGTTTTTACAAATGAGGTGTAATAATTTTGAAAGTTATTGCATGCGCTTATTATTATTCACACGTTGGGTTTATGTATAATGTGCTAATTCTTTTAAGCTTTTCACTTTTTTATACTGAATTGCCTCTTGGAGAAGAATTATAACATGTTCAAGTTTATTGCATGGATGCAGGGTGTGCATTACAGAGCTTTTCAGTTTCATAAAATACACGCCGGTTATAATTGCATTATAAAGGTTGAGACCAAGAGTAATTAGTTGCATGTAAAATACCTTAACATTTTTTTTAGTACTTCCTCTCCCTATGACCTTAAAGCTTTTTCTAGCTTGCATTGCAATTGGGTCTGATTTTAAACGGGGATTGATAAAAAACCGGGATTTTGTCATTTCGGGAAAAATCGTTGTGATGCAATTTTTTAACATTATAAAAAATCGTATTTTTTCACAATATTCACCGTAGCTCTAAACTATACTGGAAAGGAAGGGCTTGTTGGCTATTTCTTAACCAAAAGGACCAAAAACCCGGGACTTTTGTAAAAATTCGATCGTTGAGTTTTTCGTGTATTTTATTTTTATAGGTTAAAGTCGCCTCAAACAAACTTTTGGCAGAGTTTTAAGACTTCTAGCCGTTTAATCATATACTTAACATTTAACAATGCTCAATCATTTGTAGCCAAAGCCATGGACGTAGAGTTGTACAATTTCAGGATGTCTATCGCTACCAAATGGAGCAGTGAATTAACAAAATAATTTAAAATTCGATGAACCACACTAAACTTTTGTCAAATATATGTATATCGAGCAATATTAAGCTAAAAGTAACTAAAGTTTTACTGTTTTTAAAGCTTATCGTTTGTAAACTTGTTTCTTTTAACTTCATATACATTCCTATGGACTCGTAGTCGCACTGTTTATAATTGTCCAGGCACAGTTTTGTCCCATTTTTGTATAGCGACAAAAATAAAAATCAATTAAAAATCCACCCACTTCTTCCGATCGACCAGACTCTCCAAGTGATAAAAATTCATGGATATTTAGTAAAAATTCTATTTTATCTACCATTTGTAACCATAATTAATGAGCTCAAGTATTAATAATAAAGAGTTATTCCTTCAACACGCATCCTATTTGTTTGGTAATCTCAAATCCTTTGTATAAGTATGCGTTTAAGTTTTGAAATAATAAAAATTTTCAATTCTTATCTCTTCCCTCCTAAATATTATTACGATTATAATTTCCAGCTTTGCAATAATATTAATCCTTGTAAGAAACTAAGTGTTCTGGCCAAAAGGCATTGCAAATATATTTAACATACATTTATTTGATTCACCTCGCTTTATATTATATAAACTACGATAAAAAGACAACGCTATAGTGGTTGTACATTGCTCCTTTCATTACTTTCTGATTACTTCATGTGGCACTTGGCACTTACTTGAGATGCCGAGCAAATGTTTTAAAAAATATTAAAAATTAACAGTCTCGAGAGTGTGTCTCTATTTATCTAGGACAAATTCTTACTTAATAGCCAATGCAGTAACTGATAAGTCCCAGGGACCCAGAAAAAAAATTGTCAAAACATTATATCCCATCGGTATTGCAAGACAATTAGCAAGAAACACTTAGCAGGAACTTTGAGCCCTTCTTTTTATTGTTATACATGGAAACCAGACGCGTAAAATTATAGAACATGTTTTGGGGCACCCTCAGAATCATACATCCAAGAAGAGCTTATCTACTCTCTATACGTAAATTCTCCGCTCTCTTAACAGCAAGTGTATACAATTTATCCTTAGAAAGGGTTAAAACTTGTATTAAAAAAAATACGCAAAATAATTTCTAATAATTCTAACAACTTCTTTTGGGGGGTTCTGTCCTTATGAAAATTTACTTTGTAATTAAATTCCGCGAACTCAAGCTAAATGAAAAATTCAATGACTTTGGTCAAGTCCAACTCCATATCAAAAGAGTTACATATATTGGTAGAAGCCGAAGAAATTATTTACCTGTTAAATTTTTAATTACGAATTATTTCAAATTAGTGGGTCCAATTCACCCCGGGATCCACTCGGAGGTAGGATAAAAATGAAAGGTCCGAAAATTCAATGATATTTGGTCCACATTCAGAAAAAACTCAAGGTCACCTTTTTTTCCTTCCAAATAAATTCTCACAATAATTATTAATTATTATTATTTGAAAAAGGCACTTTATATAAATGAGAGAAGGCACACTTTTTGATACGCTCTTAAATTCAATGAATCACTTTTTCTCTGATAACAACTTATTGATCAAGTGTATCTCTACTTATTTATTTATACATAAATAATAATTGGATGGGCAAAATTCTACAGTCTACGCGTACTCAGAAGTCAACAAGAGAAGAACTGAAAGACGAATGACTTCCCAAAACAATGTTCCCAGCCAAGAAATAGTCTTGTCCATCCAACACAAATCCAAACTCTGTGCATAGAGCTACGAGTCATGAAAATTGTCAGGTGAATCATATTTTTGGTTCACAATTCTCATCAAACTTATATAATTCACATGTATTGGTAAAATGTATGCATAAGTATAGTTGCCTTCGAATATGAAAGGAGTGCATTTTCTTATGGATTCAACGCATATAGTAGTAGTAGTACATAAATAAAGGGGTCTTATATACTGGCAAGCCTACTCATACGCATGAGGGAGAACTATAGGTATAGCCTTCTTCTTGTACATGTTTACGTGTATACGATTTGATCTATGTACAATGATTTTTTTGCACAAGATTGCATTCATGATATTAGCAATAGTTAAAATGGTGTAAGTGTTATACAAGTTGTATCTCTTTGTACACTTCGTATATGGATGAGGCATGGCGCGGTTTAAAAAATTTGCGAAGCAGGGGGACTTTCCATCCATAGGGTAGGGCTATGTATACTGTAAACAATTGTTTTATATTA
>JAQFXU010001133.1:0-33580 GCA_034693705.1 Spatulosminthurus flaviceps
ACTTCTGAGTGGAGAAAAGTCATGGGAAGAAAAAAAAATCTTTTCATGTCATTCACTTGAAGGAAAAAAGTCCATTTGTGATAACTGAAGGGAAGAAAAAAAGTTTTATCATAATTTATGTTTTATATCCTTCTTTTTCTTCTCGCTTATAAGGAAAAGGGAAAAAAACTTTAGGAACTTGTCTCCGACACTCATTGCATATTACATGTATTTCAACTGGAGAACTTTATGGAAGTTTAGGAGACAATTCAAGGAACAAGTATTAATGTGAGAGAAAGTGCGTATGTAACTTTTTGGCGTGGGTAGTAGTAAAATCCATGCAAACTCTGGATACTCCTACGACGTGTACCACATTCGAATTTCTCCTTCCTCCATATAAAAAAAATACGTGAAATTCTCTCCCTTTACTCTTCTTCTTATCCTTCCCAAGGTTTCTGTCACGAGGCCTCAGTCAGAAGGAACGTGTTTAAAATGTATACAGATAAATCTGGAGTTGTTATATTAAAAGATATCTTCACCCTAGAAATATACATATATGGGTATAGAAATATATACAAAGGCTATCCCATAAGTTTAGCCTTCCTCCATCTTTCAGATCCCATCAGATTCCCAGCCCGTCAGTTATTGTATCTTCGATGGAAATTCCTCTGCATAATGCTCCTGGCTTTCCACACTTGATTTATGTGTATTGATTTGTACTATAAGTGTCAGGATGGATATGCTATGTTTGAAATGGAGCAATTTTACCATTCACACAAGCATAGATGATAATTTTAAGAGGAGTGGAAAAACTGTATCCTATCCCTCCCTCGTCCACCTCCGCCTCCTGCAGGGATTTCAAGGAAACGGCTAAACTTCTCCGATCCTATGGTTGGCATTTAGCATAATATACATAGAAAATTCACTAATTTCCCATGTGCTCCAAACACCCTATAGACAAGCAAATAATCATAATTATTCTCCTACATAAAAACCATTTCCTATAACTTACCCACTCTGAGAGGAAGATCCAGAAGAGAATGTAAACAAAAGTAATTTCTCCTATATTTTAATACAAGAGAGCTGAGTGAGAGAAAGTATAGAAAATAGCAAGGACTACAGACTGAATGACCTCTCCATGCCTTCTAACCATGAACCGGCTCTATAGAAACTCGCTCCTCTCAAAATTGTCCCATACCCTTTGATTCCAGACAATGTTCCCATGCTCTAGTCTAGTGTCTACCATTTGTAGACTCTGCTCTCAGCTCCAAACTACCACGCGATCAATTCCTCCCCAAATGATCCTTTCACATAGCCCAAAATTCCAATGGATAAACACTATAGTAACAAAACACTGTAGAGAAAAAAATATTTATCGAAGCAAAAGGGCTATAATGTAAGGAAATTTTAGGGATCCGATCATATAGGAAAAAAGCTTGTAGACAATTTCCTTCTCCGGCTCATCCCAATGAATTTATTTCCATGGTAGGGTAAATGAACGACAAACACATTTTATGCAAAAACTGTATATATAAATAGTTAGTGGTATGGAACTACTCCTGGCGTAGTTGAGCCAAGGAGAAAGTGTGGATATGGAGAGGTTGGAAATCATTGGGATAGTATATAAGGAGAGGAGGAAGAAAGAGAAAGCCTGCCTGGGCATTTGGAGAAAGTCTTCAAAACCACCGTGATAACCAAGTAGTTGGAAATGAATGACGGACGAAAGAACGTTTGTGAAAATGAGGTCACATTCACTATGGGTAGGGAGTGAGAGAGAGAGAGAAGAGAAGAGAATTGCGAGAAAGAGCTACATCCTATGTCTACTGTGAGAGACCATCGGAGCGTGAAGTAATGCCCAGAAAATCCTTATGTTTGACTTGGAACTAGAAGCACCTCCAACTTGTACCAAACCATATCCCACGGTTAAGGTAGTAGTTTGTTGTACGAGCAGTTGTAAAATCAACGTCAAAGCCCATGTCAGGGTATGTGAGGTAGAGCAAGGAAGTTACAATCTTAAATTCACTTTTTCCCTCTTACATACCTTCCCTATACCTTCCATGTATATACATGCCTACTATGTAAACCTATAGCTTTACAAAACATAGTAATGGTTTGCCAAGGAGAGAAAGCACCAGCAAAGGGAAGAGAGAGAGAGAGAGAAGAAAAAAATTCTAGTCGGAAAAAACTTTTCACCGTTTTTCTCTATTTCTCTCTCTCTCTCTCTCTCTCTGGAAAAGCGAGCCTCTCCCTCCGCCTTGCACCATTCCCCATGAACCAGTGAGAATCCAGCTCCGCCTTTGAAGGTTGGCTTGGGACCTGCGTCTGGGTTGGAGGTTGTCACCCGGGTAAAAGTATACACTTGCTGATGAAAACTTGGTTCTAGCAAAAGGTTCCCTTTTATCAGGCAAACCAACTGGTCACTGGCTCCTGGCTTTGCGTTTTCTACACACTACCTTTCCATTCTTCACACATACACACACAAAAACTACATCTCATTTGCTTATACGTATTTCACATACTTGTTGGTTTACACCCTTCTCTTTCTCTCTCTCTCTCTCTCTCTTCTTCTTCTTCTTCTTCTCTCACTCTCTGTATCTCTCGTCTTTTTCATTCGTTCAAATATATAACCATCATTATTTATTGTAAAATTTGGAAAAAATCTCACCAGTTTAACTCTATCATTTACCATGAGAACATTGTAAATAATTATTCTTCTCCGTCAAAAGAGAGAGCCCCATATTTACCTGTGATTTACTACTACGTAATTTAACGAGAAAAAAAATATATTAATTATATAAAAAAAAATATATACACATGTCTATATAAAAGGAGAAAAAAAACATTTACCTGTGATCTGGATTTACCTTTCTTCCTTGAACACAATCTCATTTGAAAGAGGGAAGGAAACAAAAATTGTTACAAAAATTAATTTCTACGTTGTTGGAGAAAAAAAAAGCTCTGGTTCTGAGAAAATAAAAGAGACGATATTCAAAATACAACGACAATAGTTTACATTTTGTGAGTTTGAATTTAAAATAGCCGGCAAAATTAACCGATTCGGGCTTCAGAACTTCGGGTCACTGCGCGACTACTGGAATAGCCGTGTGGGACCCTACATTAACGAAGTATCAAGTAAGTTCTATTTTTTTATATAATTATTGTAGATTTCACATGAACAAATTTACAATAGTCTTGAAGGCTATAGTGAATTTTCCAATTTGCTTCTTTCATATATAAAATTCGAAACTACGGAAGGCGAAGGTACATTCAATATAAACAAGATACATATTTGTAGATACATCATTTTTTCAAATGGCTACAATAGAAGAGGAAAAAAAATTAGAGGAAAATAAGAAAGGGATTGTCAATGGGATTGACATTGGAAGGTTCCAGGTTGCATGTGAGAGAGGATTTGGAAATTATTTTTAACTTTCTCTGACGACCGAGGATGATTGGAATATTGGGAAGGGGAGCAATTGTGGAAGGAATTCCCACAGGCTTTTGTAATACATTTGAGGTTTTGGAGAAACTTTAAGCTAAGCTAAGCTCTATTTTCCTTAAGTACTGGCTCTATTTGCATAGTATCCAATACTATGGAGCTCCTCTCTCCTAGACCTTTCATACTGTTGAAAGGTTAGAGTGGAGAAAGTATAAGCTTGTCCAAGGGAAAGCAAATCCGGACGAATCAAACGTTTCCATTGGTATTAGCAATGGAGTTGGGATGGAGGAATTTCTTGTAGGAGCTTCTATGCTTCAAGAAGAAGAAGTAAGATAAGGCAAAATCGATCCGTACCTTGGAGCCATTTAATATAAAAAAATTCTCTCTATATATGGATGGATACATCATGTGATTCTGAAGGGGGGGATTATGATCAAGTGTTGTTTTAAAGGGAGAAATATTTTTTATGTATATAAAAAAAACTTGGCCATTAAAAAATATATATACAAAAACTCACAGAGAGAAATGTGAAGGATTGGAAAAAGACTTGAGCAGTATAATTTCCGAGGTAATTTCTCCATCGATTTTTTTTAGCACTTTTCCTTTAAATGGAGTTCCTACCCAGGTTTTCCCCTCTACTGAAAAGCTAAGAAAGAAAGCTTTCAAAGGGAAAAATTTCTTTCATTACTTGATCATTTTGTAAAAGATGGAATATTTTCATGGAGCTGTAAAGTAGGAGGGAAAAGACTTGTAAACTCAAATGTGTGGAGTCATTCCAATTCAAAGGACACCCTTTCTCAGAGAGAAAGTGTCTGTTCAAATCCAAGAACATATTTCTTTTCCGGAAAAGGAATGTTCTTTGGGGAAAATGTATAGTACATGTAAGTATGTAAAAAGTTGTAAAAAAAACCCCGTAAAAATATGCCAAGATATTTTGACTCCGTCTTGAATCTTCTTATTCTAATCTAAAAGCAAAACCTCTCAACCCCCAGGCTTCCTATGAGTATCAACTTATCCATTTTTGGATGGAAGGTGGACCTGGCGGGGGCAAAGGAATAAAAGTAGGGAATTGCATATTAGAATTGGACAGAAAAATATGGGAGAGGAAATATCAAATATCGTACATATAGAAATTCATATATATGTGAATAAATTATTTAGGGAAAAGGGAAAAAAGCTCATGCAATTCCAACATTTTATGATTAAGCACGAAATGAGTTTTTCAACTCAAAGAGAGAGAGAGAGAGAGAGAGACTTTCATCCCAATCCCACGCATGTAATAATTATATACAAGGGGGAAAGTGAGAGATATAGAAAAACTGACAGAGGATGATGTCCCTTGAAATACGCCTGTGATGATACACTCAATTGAGGATAGACAGAAAAATAGCACGTGGCTCGTACTTGCTACATTTGCAGTACATATAATGTACATATTATATACATTACAAGTACTTTCACCTCAACCAAATACGCCTCTACTTACATGTACAATACATAGGATTAGTAGCCTAATCCCTTAAAAAGCTCCCACTCTATAGTGTCACTATTTATAAACAACATGGAAACCTAGTCCGCTCTAATAATATGTCCATGGCTGATTGCCTTGGAGAGACCCAGAGAGAGAGAGAGAGAGAAAGAGAAAGAAAAAAAAGGAAGAAAAGGCCTGACAAGACCCAAAGAAACGTTGACTTGGAGTTTTTTTTTTCTTCTTTTTTTCCACTCGTTTGTACAAATCTCACACGGTACTTGAACCCATGCCATAGCATATAGCTCGGTCAACAGGATACTCCGTGATGGCTTTTCGAGTTCATTCTTCGTTAAACCCTATTTGAGTAAGGTTGAATGGAAAGACTCTTGATCCCTTCACTTATGGCTGATTTAACCATAAATCCTATTGACCACATTGAATGTGTGGCGGTGCTCAAGTGTGAAAAGTAGTCCGGCAGCAGCAGTTTCTACAAGTTTCCATGTACTACACTACACATACGTGTAGTCGTAGTTCCTTCCTACCTCCACACCTCTCAAACTAAGCCTATACGTTCCACAAACCTAGGCAAGTATCAAGTATCCACCCTTTTTTTCCTGAACATTTTTCCTAGGAAAGCTCGAGTGTGGTAAGAAAAAAGTGGAAATACTTTTTCCCCTTCCTCCTTGAAACCCAATCTTTTGAAATGTGGTGAGTGGTAAATTTTCTCTCGTCAAATAATTACTGAGTGAGACTGGAAATTTGTGGTATTTCTTCTCTCTAATTATTACGAGAGCAGCCCTCTTTTTCTACCCCCCAAAAAATGGCCAACTATAGAACTTGACAATTTTTCCATCAAAATAACAACCATGAGATAGAAAATATTTGAGAGAGAGAGAGAGAGAGAGGAATTAAATGTACTTTCACCATAGAAAGTGTTTCATATAACGTTCAAGACATGTGATGAGGAAATTCCCAAGAATCATTATTTGTTTGTATGTGCATCTGTGAGGAAAGAGCTCCTATGAGGAATCAACTCCTACCGAGCCAAAGAAGAATATAGAGAGACGCTCTAGGAGAGAAAGAGTATAAAAGGAGGAGGATGAAAGTTGGAGAAATTTAAATAACTATAAGTGAATTTTCTCTCTCTCTCTCTCTCTCTCCCGATTCTCATTCCCTTCACAATGGGTGGTTTTCTCTGTGTATTTGACATGACGTGGTGGGGGTCTTTTGAAAACCTCTCGACTTTTATTACTAGGAAAGGATTTTCAACGTAGTTATGCTCCTCAGACGTGGCTATTATGAAACTCGTTTATTTATTTATGGTAGGGGTTTCTCCATGTACTTGACAATTGTTCTAAGGGAGGGAAAGGAGGAGGTTGACTCAACCAACAAAAAAATATATACAAAAAGGGGGAAACTCATATGTTCCTGAAACATCATTAAAATTCACAACTATTTTGAGACTAGAGTTCCTAGGGAAACAGGTGCGATTGACTCAACTTTTGATTGCAAAAAATGAAAATAGAGAAGCAAATTTTTCTATGAAAAAAAAATGAAAATATCAAAAGCAGATTTTTCTTTGAAAAAAAGAAAATAAAGAAGCAGATTTTTCTATGAAAAATAAATGCCCTTTTCACATTTTGGATTCTTCTCACAGTCATTATTTTTCCTCCTATTAAATTGGAGACGGAGTGTCAGAGATTCTGGGTAATTGTTAAGGAGCGCATTATCATGGAAATCATCTCATGTATTTTAATTATTTTTATCCTTCAAAACCTCCCTGGGAAAAAAGACAGGATGGGAAATCTGATGGGTTTTGGTCATATGCCTTTTCCTACTGTTTGGTAGAGCAATGTGAGGGAGACCCCTTTCTCCTTTAGTCACACACCGTTATGGTAACTGCTCCTACTTAACAGCATGATATCCTCCTAGGCTAGTCTATTATGGTTGAAAATGTAAAGCTTGACGTATGCAGAGTGTGAGATTTAAGAAGAGTTGAATCCGGAATGATCCTTATTCTCAACTGTCGACTCTTCTCTCTCTCTCTCTCTCTCTCGCTCTCTCTCTCTCTCTCTCTCTCTCTCTCTCTCTCTTGATCCTTTCCCTTCCGCTTGAGGTTTTTAGTACTCTGCATTATTTGAAGAGAGAGAAAAAGAGATTCTATGACTTGTTTCAGGTAAATCCAAGTTTCTCCCCCCGCTCTTCTCTTCTATAGATATTGGGCAGGAGGAAAAGAGAAGGGAAAAAATAGTTAATGATGAAGCGTGATACAACACGTTGGCACTTGTCCATTATTATGGGGACTCGATGGGATGGTAGAGAAAGCAGGAGAAAAAGTGTGTGAGAGAGAGACAATACCAGTGGGAATTCCCCACAAAAGTACGAGTGGCAGTTATGCTCAATGCGAGAGAGTTGAAAGTGCTGACACACACACACACACTCACAGTTGGAGTGAAATAACATTCGTTTTACTCTCTCGTGTGTCATTGCATGGCCATTCTTCTCATGTATCTTTTTAACTTGTCTTCAATGTTAGGGCTATACGTACATACATATTACATGTACAAACATAGTTGGAAAAACCTGTGAAACTTTCCCAACACCGTCCACCCTCCTCAGATGAACGTAAACATTCCTTCATTTAGTAACTTTAGCCAAGAGAGAAAACACAAGGAGGGAATGTAGAAAATTGGGGTCGTCACGTCATATGTAATCAACTTGTTCTTACATTATTAGCCAACAAACTTCCCTCATCATTTTAGTTCCTCCAGAGGATCTGACGAGGAGTTGGGCTATGGGGAAGCCTCAAAATAATTTCCAAATATAAACTTTCATCCGAAATTTTTTCCTAACTTAACTTGTGCCTACAAATTTATCTCAGCCCTTCATAATAAAGTGGCTCTATTAACCTTGGGATGTAAGTTATCGAGGATTTCAGTTTACTTTCACCTTTTACTTCCACCCTTGAAAAATTTAAAGCTAGAGCTATTGCTACACCTACGTTTGAAAGGAGGGGGTGCACGTCTTTCATATAAAAAGTTTCAATATTGTAAATTGTACTCCCAAGTTTATTCCATTAATGAATTTTGTATGAGGCTAAAAATATATTTTGCTCATTAATTTCTCCATTTCCTTTATAATTTAAGTTTAGCCAAGCTTTTATGTAAGAAAATAGTTAAGCTGAAATTACGATTAAATACACATGTTACAAACAGGTATAATTTAGAGAGCTCATTTTTATGAGGGTTGCTGAGTACAGTTGGACGATGGAAATATTTTCTCATCTCATTCCTCCATCATAATTTATGAACTGAAAATCCCCTTTGATAGCAACAAAAACCACTTGTATGATTAATTTGAAACTCACCTTCATATAAGCTTCTTTATATTATAATTAATCACAATGAAAATTTATTTACTGTGGCAAATACCATTGGGGTATTATGAGTGAAACAAGAAAATGACTTTCTCCCTTGCAATATCCTATCCCCCAAAATTTTAGAAATTTGAGTCAAGGTCAGAAAATTGAAAAGGTTCAGTAGAAAAAGTTTTCCTCCCCTCATGCTACAAATATTTGCTCATTTTCTACGGTAAAACTTGAGCCTTGACTAAATAGCGGCTAGGAGTCCACAAAATATCCCTTCATATAAAATAAATATGTTTTTGCTCAATTATAATGATCAAATTTAAAAGTGTTGTGTAGGTGTTGAAGGATGTATCTGTGAATTTCCCTTCCAGCGAAAAAGAAAAAAAAGATCTCATTAAAACTCGTAAGCTATATAGGAAATGCAGAGTTGAAGTTCTATTTTTAGGATTTCTCGTTAAATCATGAGGATTGTGCGTGTGAGAGTTTTGAAGTGGTAGTGTGTGTGGGAAATCTAAAAATAAGTTTACCTTTAAAAAGATAGGAGACGGGACAGAAGTATGATTTGAGTAGTAATAACATTATAATAGTTACGAGGCTGAAAGGGAGGATGAGTGAAAAGCCGTTCCACCACCCTCTCGCATGTGAATGGGAGAAACCTTGTAAGAATCAATCTTGTGTAGTTTTCTCTCTCTCTCTCCAGCTTTCTCTCCATGTCTCCAATATTCACATTTTTTCTCTACAGAATCCAATCTTTTTTCCTTCCTAATTACATTTCTGGCGAGAGAGAGAGAGAGAGACAGATATAGAAAAATATCGAGCCCTAAAAAAATGATCCGAGATTACAAGAGAATATGTTTTCTCTGAAAATGATGAAAGGGAAACGACGGCCTGCTTTCACACCCACAAACTACTCACACATAAGTGACTTTGACAGGCCCATGGCAAAGGATAGGGAGCTAATGATGGGAAAAGCTCCTCCAAAGGAAATGGAATTGCTTGGAAAAATTCCTAAAATTCTTTTAACATGTTTTATAATCAGTTAAATTATATTATGTATGAAAGTACATAATATTTCAAGCTAAGAAAAAATTCTGGCTAGATTTTTATAAGGGAGAAAAATCTTATGCGTTTTGCATTTACATAAAAGCTCGAGCTCTATAGGGTGGAATGATATGTGGGAATAAATATAAATGTCCTCGGGAGATAAAGGATGGACGGGTGTGTTGGCGATATGTAACCAAAAAGGACATGGACCATATTTCCTCACACTTTTTTCTCTCTTTCCTCTCAACACTTCAACTTGTGTGATAATAATAAGGCGGGAGAGATACAACCCAACTACAAGTCTACTACTACCGCAATGTGGGAAAAACAAAGGCGAGAGGGGAGCGAGAGAGCGGAGGAAAACCAGAGGGATTTTCTCTCTGATCCCTCTGGCTTTAGGGAAAGCGTGGAGAAATGGTTTTTTTTTTTGCATCGGGAAATCAGCGGGTGTTCTTCCAATTATCTTACTATAGCTTCCTTCTCTACGTTAGATTAAACCTCCGATAAAGTCCCGTTTCGTCTTTTGAATTTATATTTGCACTTGACACACTCTCTCTCTCTCTCTCTCTCTCCATTCTATACTTGCATTCAAAATTGCCACACTCGCGAATTTATCATCCAATCGTTTGTCATCTACTTTTTTTACCATTACAACAACCAAAGAGACTGATTTCGAAGAGACGAAATTCTGCCTCAAATGTTTTTATCCAGCCTTGTTACACTTGTTGGGAATAATAATTGTGACGGGAATGAACCAAAATTACTCTTTCTTTTTTCTGGTACATTTTTCCTCTTGGATTCTAAGCTCTTCCTGCATTTCATGCTTTACAAAGGTCAATTAGGGTGCGTGGGTATGGATTTTACAGAATAGAAAGAAGCATTTTCTCTATTTTTTTTAGAAAAGGAAATAAGGAGAGAACTTAATTAGTGAGGATATTAAGAATTGAAAAGCTAAGGAAATAAGGGAGAATAATTTCTCGTGCTTTTAATTCAGCTTTGATTCTGATTGTGAGTAAGGGATCCGAGCTAAAATATTAATTTCCTGGATTTAATCACTACATATATATTTTAGACATACAAGATAATGTGTGTATTTGTAGAGAAGGAAGGATGTGAAGAAATATGCTGGGATTGAATTTAAGGAAATGAGAAAGGTTGGTAAAGTTTATTTGAAAAAATACATGGAGTAAAGAAAAATAGTCAATATTAGCTCAAGGGCTAAATCAAAGTTAGGAAGAGTTGACATGAGCAATTAACATGATGAAAATTGACTCAGTGTGAAGCAATGGGGCAAAAGGGTTGTGAAAATTTATTTCCCAAAGTTCAATCCTATAGAAATGTGTGCTGAAAACCTTGAGAATTTTTCACTCTCATCTGCCTCATCTCCTCTTCCGAGAGAGAGAGAGAGAGAATGTTACCTAAAACAGTCAATGCAATGGTGTGTTAGAAATTAGAAAATTGTGTGGTTGATCATCCGAAATGATTTGTACAAGCTAAAAAGAGAGAGATTTCCAGAGGCTCCAGAGCTTTGGAAGTCAGAATGAGAGAGAGAGAGAGAGTAAATCTCACATGAAACCGTAGCCAAGGGGCATTTTCCCTCTCTCTCCACTCCCCTTTAGTAAATTAGATTGGATTGACTCGACATAGGACACACGAAGCGACACACGCACTTACTACACACTCACCAGGGACTAGCTAGGCTAATGAGTATGCCAATATCAGCGTGAGTGAGTGAGTACGAGAGAGAGAGAGAGAGAAACTTTTGAGAAAATGAGAGATTGACTCAGGCGTCAGGTTTTCCCTGTCACACACACACACAAAACATAATCTCCTTTTCAGCCTTTCCCAAAAGCTTCTTCTGTTTCATGTTTGTACTAATAATTTCCACAACTGTCTACATCCCGTAATATTTCTCCATTGCTTTTATTCCACACTTTCACGCTAAACCGACCTCCTAATTCACTTAACTTTTGCTTCCAGACCCTTTAGATTGTAAGAACCAAAATCCGAGCCTTTTTTCCCCATAGCAACGTTTTTTAATTGCTTGCTCCATTTACCATTTCCTTTCATGTGACCACCGTTTTTTCCACCCACTACTTTCTCCCTCTCTCTTTCTCTCTCCTCTTCAATTTTGAACACTCTCAAAGAAAACCTCTACGTTTCTGATAGGAGTAACCTGCAATTAACTCATGACTGACCATCTATCATAAAAGGGGGAAAGAAATTATCCTGAAAAGCACGTAAATCCAAAATAAAATCACAAAACGTAGGTGGAGAGGAAGGTGAAAGTAGGAGAAAGTATAGTTGGAGCAATAAATCCAAACTTTCTCATATATCCAATCACATGAGCCTTTACATATACATAGGAATCACTAAATATTGTATTTAAAAATTTAATGGGAAAATACAAGCGGAAAAGTCATATGTACATTTGGGACTTTCCCTCTTCGAGCCAGGTAGATAGGATTAATATACGTAGAACTTTTTTTATACTTACTTTTTTCCCTTCCTTTCACCATACGAGTTTTTCCCTGTTTTGAAAGGGAAACTTACTTTACTCCCTGTTGGGAAAGAACTGATGGTGTGTGTGTGTGTGTGTGCACATGGAACTATCGATCAACATCCGACCTGAAAAAAAACCTACATATAAAATCTTCATATACACACCCGTATTTTCGGACCTACACACACACACGTACAGGTAGACGTGATTATGTGGTCCCCTGCACCAGTGTTCTCTATGAGGAAGGATATGTTGTAGGTGCAAGGTCTCTCTCCCTATAAATATGTAATGTGGTGTGTATTACATGGAAACTTATGGATCTTTATTCTTTCTTCTCCCTTCTCTGTAGTTTCACCTTTTCCCCATCATATGAATATTTTCCTTTCGTCCTTTAATTTTCAACGTTTTTTTTTGTCCGGGGGTCCAAGCATAAGGAAGCAAGAGAGAACAAGGGGAGAGAGTAGATGTATTATTTAACCACTCATGTATGTACCCTTCCAAGTTGCAATAAATAATTCACCCTTAGACTTTTAATGCACATCTACTTCTACTACTACTACTACCACTACCACTACTACTTTTGCTAGCGAGTGAGAAGGAAGGAACCCTCCTCTCTCACTTTTCGAGGTAGCTCAAATAGAATTGCATAAGCGTTACATAGCCAACTAACCATGGTCTTTCCCTTCGAATGCATACACTTGCACATGAGTAAGCTCACATATTACTTCCATGGATTTGCATCCTCTTGTTATTCTTATAGAAGAATATTTAATGTCATTATGTATATATGTCGTATATGGGGTGGTTGTTTTTCCTACCTTTAAGCCTAGGCTACGTATCCACGTAGAAGATATACATTTAAAGCCATGGTGAGTGAGTATGGATTTGTATGTACTTACTATTGTCCCTGTCCACACATTTGCCCTGGCAGTGGTAGCCGGTAGGGAAGTGGTACGTTATTTTCGCTCTTTCTCCTTCTCTCTCTCTCTCTCTCTCTCTTTCTCATAGAAATGGTTAGTACACACGAAACAGAGCAAGGAACACTTACACACACACAACACGCAAAAGTAACATTTCACTTCCCATTGATTCTCTCCTGGGCTAGACTGGACTTTCTCCATTCACCTACATATTAGATCACCTCTAGGAGACCCCATGCCTCTATGTTTCCCCTACTTACCTATTATTACTGATATGTAGGGAGTAGTAGTAGTCACATGGTAAAACATAGTATGGAAACCACAACGTCATTGCGAAAAAATACACTTACATTAAGCTCTCTTAAGAACCAAGGTATAAATAGAAGCTACTAAGAGCCTCCACTTGCAGAGCTCTTAGAGCCAAGACACACGCAATGGTAGGGAAGGGAAGCATGTTAACATATAATTATTAGAGCCACGCATATTTTCACCCACACCCAACATAGCACACACACACACACACACATGATTTATCTTACTACTACACTTACAGACTATTGATTCCCTTGTTGTTTTTCCCAGCAACCGTCCATATAAATTCATCATGTCTTCAAAGGTGACTCAATGAAAGGGGACTCTCCTTTGTGTTCCATGGATATACAATTTCTTTTAAGTTGGATACTCACCCTGGGCAATCATAAAGAGCAAGAGTATAATGAGAGTGTACAAAATGAATACCGTGGTTCATTTATCCTACTCCATAGGTCCTATTTAATTTAACATTCCTTTAATATTTATAAATATTAATTTAACATTCCTTTAATAAACATTGAGTTTTTTTAACTTTAGGGACACATATGGATTTTTACATAATATGATTTTTTACATATGGGTTGTTACATTTGGATTTTTACAAATTAATTTTTACATATGACTTTTTACCTATGGATTTTTACGTATGGATTTTTACAAATGAATTTTTACATATGATTTTTCACCTATGGATTTTTACATTTGGATTTCTACATATGAATTTTTCCAAATGAATTTTTACATACTGAGTTTTACATATGAATTTTTACGTATGACTTTATACATACGGATTTTTTTACATGTGCATGAACCAGCTTGGGAATAACTGAAATATATGGGTAAATATGAAAAAAGGGAATTTATAATTAAAATGGATAAGGTAGCATATATATTTAATGAAGAAAGAAGGTACTCGGCTGGAGCATTAAAGGTACCTTGTCTTTGACCTCGCCTTACCTTCGCCTTCTACGTTTCGTGCCATTAATTCTGTTCATGTTGTAATCATCTAAGTTATAAATGTAGTGTTACAAATACAGTCATGCTAATTCTAATGTTCCTCTTTCTCATTGTCTATCTCTCTCTCTCTCTCTCTCTATCTATCTATCTAACTAACTATCTTTTACCATTACAATAATGACGGTCCTTTTTCTCACTCGAGTTTTCTCTTTGCTTTATTTATTTATAGGAGAGGGACGTAAGAGTAAAAGTTGAAGCAAGGCGAAGGGAAAGGCTGTGGTGAAGAAAGGATGATGATGATGCTATTGCCGGGAGTGTGACCGTATGTTTAGAGCCAGAGTGTTTAGAGAGGAAATAAAAGTCAAACAATGAGAAGCACCTTGGGCAACTACAACTAAAAGAGAATATCCCTTTTTTGGAGAGTGAGACTCTACCTTAAATCCTCCCACCACTTTTCTTTGTACCTTGCTAACAAAGTAATCATAACCTCAAGACAGAAGAACAAACTCAACAGAGACACCCTCACATCTTCCACTCTCTCTCTCTCATCCTCCTCCACCTCCACTTCTTCCTCCTCCTCCTCCTCCTCATCCCAACCTCGTGAATAAGTTAGCGAAAGGGAAAAAAAGCTCGGGAGATAAACGACACGAAATCTCCATTTTACCGGAGACGTCAAGGGAGTTGAGGATAAACACGCAAGTTGAAAGAGAAGAGGAGACAACATCCATACAATTCTAATCACTTGCTACTTTTCCTCCCTCTGAGTGTACACCGACTTTCTATCTATTACCAAAACTTTTCCTTTCTCTCCAGGACTTGTCTCTCTTTTTTAAAAGAGAAGAAAAGGAGAAAAAACTCAGGAAGGAAAAAAAAGAGTTTTTTTTATTCAGAATTAAATTAACGTCCCTCTCTTGTCCCCGTGCAAAAAAAAATAGAGAAGGGAGAAAAGGGGAGAAAGCTCCTGAGCAGAAAAAAAAACTCGAGAAGGTATAACCCCTACCTTTTTTATATCGCATTACCTATACCTAGGAACATCCTCACTCTCAACAAACTTCAACATCGTCAAGGAAGATCCAAGGATCTGGCAGACAAGCTATATACAGAAAGAAAGTAGACGGGATAAGAATTGATGATATAAGCCTTGGCTGGAGTTAGTGTGAGAAAAAACAAAAAAGTATAAACTTACCTTTTTGACTCCAAGGTTTTTCCTCCGGAAAAAAATTCCCAAGAAATCATCATCATCATCATCATTCAAGTATTAAATAAAGAGAAGCTCACACATTTTCTCTCTCTCTC
Source organism: Spatulosminthurus flaviceps (assembly GCA_034693705.1). Taxonomy (NCBI): domain Eukaryota; kingdom Metazoa; phylum Arthropoda; class Collembola; order Symphypleona; family Sminthuridae; genus Spatulosminthurus; species Spatulosminthurus flaviceps. The sequence goes on from JAQFXU010001133.1 coordinate 15,289, forward strand.
TCTACATTACATCTTACACAAGAACAAGTTAAAAAACGAATGAGAAGAGACAAACCCAGGGAAATTGCCTGGGGACTTGGGACAGTTAGAAGAAGACGGTGACAGGAATCCTGTGAAAGTAAAGTAACGTGACAACTTTCTCCCTACATAACTCACTCTCGTGTGGAACTCTACCTCCTTCTACTCAACTCCCAAGCACACCAATGTGTATATAAGTATATAAATTACATCTATATAGACAGAGAGGAAAAAAAAAGGAGGGAAAAGCTATAAAGGAGTTTACTCATTCCATCCGAGTTTCTCTTCTCCCTGGAGGGTTTTATTCATACTTGAATTTCCTAGAGGGAACAAGACGTACCACGAGCTCACGTCCTATATGTACCAAAAGAGAAAGGAGTCAAGGCACGGAAGAAAGGAAGAGAAAAATATATAATCAAGATTTGTAGGAACGTGTTCAGCAAACTTGATCCCAGTTCCATCCATTAGTAAACACGTGCAATGACCAGCCTTCACTTTCTCCTTAATTAATTATACGTTGACAACAAAAGTGCATGTACATGAGATTCTGGATGCAAAGTTCCATGACTTTCCGCAAGGCTACCTCTACCCCGTCATCTACTTCGTCATCTCCTTCTACTTCCAAAATCATAATGCCAGTCAGGAGGACATGTGTTAATCTAGCCTAGTTACAATTCTACCAAAAAGAGAGAGAAAGTTACCTGTTCCTCCCGATAATTATACTGGTGTTGAAAAAAACTTGAGGTCCTCATCGGAGGAATTAACATGTTCTTTAAAAGCTACTACATCCAACTGTGATAAATCTCCTTGAAGATAATCAAGACAAAGTGGGGTAGTAATAATAATCGGAAAAAATTTGTAAAATATTAAATTGTGCTGTATTGGGAAATTGCTACTGCTCTATTGCTACAGGAAACTGCTGTGAGGGATTTAAAAAAAAAAGTTTGCAAGAGAAATTTGGAAGAAGGGAAAATTTGATTGGAAAAAAGTTGAAGGGACGAATTTAAGAGGAGTAAAAGTTAAAGGAAGAGCGTCAAAATGCCGCAAGTTCCAATTTTAAATTTGGAGATTGCCGAGGTGAGGGACTTCATCCTGACAAAGTTGGAGGAGCCAAAGGCCCAACGAAAGTTGGTCCTGGTGATAGTATCCATAGCTCTGCTATTGGATAACATGCTGTACATGGTGATCGTTCCTATCATTCCGGACTACTTACGAAGGATAGGCTCATGGGATACGCACATTGAGGGTCAGACAGCTGCGACGGAGCCTCCAAGGACGTATGCGTTTTCTAATCAAACGGGCAACTACACTGTGACAGTTCAAGAACGAGGTTCGGGCAAGTTGGTCAATGGAGTGGTGGTGTATGAGGGGGAGGACTCCGCCATTGGGGTTCTCTTTGCTTCCAAGGCAATGATTCAACTGTTCATCAATCCCTTCTCTGGAGCTCTGATTGATAGGATTGGATATGACAAGCCCATGATGATAGGACTGACCATCATGTTCTTCTCCACAGCTGTCTTTGCTATTGGGAGTAGCTACAGCGTCCTCTTCCTCGCCCGAAGTCTACAAGGGGTGGGCTCAGCCTTTGCGGACACATCTGGCCTAGCCATGATAGCGGATCGTTATACGGAGGAGCAGGAGAGAACTAAAGCCTTAGGGATAGCATTGGCATTTATATCCTTCGGTTGCTTAGTGGCGCCACCTTTCGGAGGACTTATGTATGAACTGGCGGGGAAGGAGGTGCCCTTCCTCATTTTGTCCCTGGTATGCGTCACGGATGCGATCATGTTATGGTTGGTGATGAAGCCGATCAAGAAGCAGCAGAAGGAGCAAGGAGTTCAACGTCCTCAAGGCACGCCCATTTGGATCCTCTTCATGGACCCCTACATTGCTTGCTGCGCAGGCGCACTCATCATGGCAAATGTATCCCTTGCGTTCCTCGAGCCCACCATCTCCGTTTGGATGATGGACACTATGCACGTGTCTCAGTGGGAGCAGGGGATGATCTGGCTCCCGGCGTTCTTCCCTCACGTTTTGGGTGTGGTTATTACAGTTAAAATGAGCAAGCAGTACCCACAGTATCAGTATCTGATGGCTGCGGGGGGTTTGGCCCTTGAAGGGCTCTGTTCCCTCATCATCCCCTTTGCGAAATCCTACTGGGTCCTCATGATCCCCATTTCCGGTATTTGCTTTGGTATTGCCCTCGTGGACACGGCCCTCCTCCCTACTCTGGGCTACCTGGTGGATCTTCGGTATGTGAGTGTGTACGGGAGCATCTATGCCATTGCAGATATATCCTACTCCTTTGCTTACGCCTTCGGCCCCATCATTGCTGGCCGGGTCATGGAGACCATTGGTTTTAAAGCGCTCAACATGGGCATTGCTGTTTCAAATCTCGCGTACGTTCCTGTCCTCCTCGTCCTCCGACACATTTACGACAAGAGCTTCGTGGATGAGGCTAATATCTTAATGAAGGACCCCCCGGACAAGCAGTACCAAACCTACGCTCTTCAGGATCGGAAGGTGGTTCCGGACTACTCCAAGAACTACGGCCGACTGGGGGATGAGGAGGATGATGATTTTAATTCAGGCATGGCCGGCGGGCATAGAGTCACTTTCCAGGAAACTAGTGTGGATCGGCCGGGCCAAGGGGGTGCTGGGGCTGGGCCTGGAGTAGCCAACAATGGTACTTCCAATCCTCCCTACCAGCAGAGTAGTGGTGCGAGTGGGAATGCTCCCGATAGTAATAATACTTTTAATCCTTTTAAACAAGTTCAAGACTCCAATCCATTTAGGGCTAACTAAAACAGTAATTATTATTGTCAATGTCAAAAAAAGCAACCTCAATCAATAAGCAAACCCTCCATCATCAATTCAACTCTCTTAATTATCATCCTCGATCCTTCAATCTCCCACAACTCTCTTGTCAACTCCAATGGATCCACTTCAAGTATAACAATACAAACTATACATTTATCATGTGCAAGGAATACATGTGAGAATTTTTAGTACCCCCAAAATTTTCCAGGGCACCCTGTACGTCAATTACTACATTTCCTTCAATCTTCCAACTATCTTGAGGACATAGTTGTGTTGAGGAAAAATGGAAAAAATAAATGGAGAGAGTTGAAGTCCGTGCATAAAAAAAAATATTCTATATACATAAAAAAAATGATAATATACGGCACGAAAATATCTCCTTGTTTACCAGTCGCAATATCATGTGAAGCAAACTCGATAGTAATAATACAGTAAAAAAAAATTATACATACCTACATATCTAAATAATGCTATAAAATCATGTGTAAATAAAATAATTCCATGTAGACTCAAGGATTATTAAATGGGAGGGGAAAATAGTTACAGTCTCCAGCTATACATAGTAATATACCAATGGATGGTGAGTGGTGTAATAGGGAAGGAGATAGGAATGTATTTATGTATGCATATATCTTGTAGCTGTAGTTTGGGGTGATTGTATGGTAAAAAAAATAACAAAAATGGAGGAAGGTTGAGAAAGAAAGAAATATATATATATAATTACGTAGAAGATTATTGCTATAATCATAATTCTACGAGGGAAAAAGATATTGTAGATCTACACGTACATCTACAAAAATATTCTACACATACACAACTCTGGGTTTTTTACTACGATGAAAAACCCTTGTTTTTTCTTGGGGCTGTGGCAAGAAACGGATAATACTTTAAACATGGTGCGCTCATTATTATTTAGGCTGTAGAATTAAACTAGTCAATCACAATATACAAGTATGTACATAGTCGTATTATCATAGGAAATTATATATTATCATCAAAGTACATGAAAACGTATTTTTGTCAATTATTATATTAAATTATGGGACAATTTCCTTTTTTTCTCATCATTAATTTGAATAGAATATAATTTCCAATCGTTTTCTCCATCTAACGCCATATTTTGAGAAATTTTGAGAAATTTTTTTTTCTTGTAAAAATATCATTTTTACAACGTGGGAAACTTTAAGAGGTTACATTCAAATCGGGGTGGTGTTTTTTTTAGTAGAACCTTAAGGGGCTCAAGCTTCTCTGAGTACCATATGGTGTAATTTATTACGTAAAATATTTGTGTTTTGATTGGTTTGGGAATTTTCAAAAATTTTTGAATTTTTGAAAAAATTTTTTTGAAATTTTTTTGAAATTCTTTTGGAAAATTTTTTTTTGAAATATTTTTGAAAAATTTTGTGGAAATAATTTTGGAAATATTCTTGGAAATTTTGTTCAATTTGGGTATATTCATTGTAATTGTATGTAATTGATTATGTACATCCACTGAATGTTCACATGTTGTACAAAAAATTCGTACACACATATATACAGATTGCATATCTCGTACATATATATGTATGTATATATAATTACATATTATGTATATCTCAAGAAGACTATCATAAAGTTATAGATTTAGTTCCCAAGTGTACGTTATATAGTATGAGTTAAAAAAAGCATGACTTATTTCTAGTGTATAGTGTATACATAGAGATACATAATTATAGAGGATAATAATAAAAAAGGGAAAATTTTAAAATTATACGAAAAATCATTTCAATATCAAATGTACATACATTTAGACATAATATGGGAGTAGTTAGGAACCAGGTGGTATAGATATTTATAGTACGTAGGATATGATTATATGTAAATATATACATATGTCAGGAAAATCCTTGCCAATTGTGTACATAAAAATGCACAGTGAAGCAGAGGCAACCATGGTCAAAAAACATATCATTGGCAAGTGACTCTGTCCTGGGTGAATCTTCATCAATAGTAGGATCTCTCCCTTGATGGACACTTCGCCTTCTCTTGCATTTACAAACTTCTAGCCAGATATCACTGGCTAGGATTTGTTCATGTGAAAAATTTAGTCCTAAGAAAATTTTTAGCTAGATACTAAGAAATTTTGATATAGGAAAAAAAATAAAAGAGAAAAAAATGTTTGTAACTTCCCATATGATTTGTCCTCTATGTATTTATAGAGAATAGTAAAAGTCAAATATAATCACATGTTTTTATGCATGCAAATCAAATGTTCACTTTGGACTTGGCCATTGAAATGATAAATCCCCCTGTAAATTGGTCTTTGGAGGGAGAAACCTATGGAGAAAGTTAAAATCCATTTTCTCAGTGAAATGTCATCATAAGATTTCCTCTTCATTTTTAATACAATTAGTCAAGCCTCGAGAATTTTTATTTCATAGAAAATAAATGAACGAATTATTCTGGATTTGTAGATTTGGGGAGAAAAGCTTTTGAAAACAAAAATAGGGGATATTCCTTTGAAAAAATCCCTCTACAATTTCTCTCCCCATTAGTTAACATGTAATTATTATTCATTTAGAGTCAAAGGAATTGAGAGAGTTTAGCCAAATATAAAAGAAGGATTTTTAGACAAATACTTGTATAAAAATTGACTTAAAATAAAAAAAGCTGAAACATATTATTATATTAGTCCGACGACAACGACAGATTCGAGTTGAGAAAAAAAAACATATACAAATATTTTTCGTATCAATTACCGTAATGCCCAAAAAAATTACTACTCTTCCCTCACCAAAATATCTCTCCATATAGAATGGAGACAAAAATACATATCACACTGACATATCAAAAAAAAGGAGAGGGAAAATAATCACTAGAGAAGTAAAAAACCAAGTAAACGATTTTCAAAGAGCTACCACTAAAATAATATTATAAACGATTTAAAGATACATTTTCCTCCAACTTTTAGAAAAGCTACTAGAACATTTTTACTACGGATTCTATGTAAAAGAAAAATGTAGCACAAAAATTTTATCAACCACGAATATTTCACTCTAAGAAAAAAAATATATTTACATTTGTTTTCAAAAACCGCCCCATTTTTTAATGTAAATTTCCCCCAATTTTAATGAGCATAAAAACCTCAAATTTTTTCACAGAGATTCATTTAATTCTAGGAAAAATATTTATTAAGAGGGGAAATATTTTCCAAAGAAATGTCCAAATATGTGCATTTAGTATAAGAGGAAATTGGCTAAATCTTATGAGATTATTTTCTCGTTTCATATAATTACAAAAAAAAGTGTACTGCATAAAATTCCACTGTAAATTTTTGGAACATATTTTAAATATAAATTTGCCCCCTTTTTTCCAAATTTTAATAGTCAAATTAAATTTTTGTTGCAAATCAATTATTTGCAAGGGTACTAATTTCAATGTAAATCAAGGTAAAAATTACATTTCAAAAAAGTGTATAAATCTGTCATCGAAGTTAAAGGGTTTCAAAAAAAGTGTAGTAGCCGAGAATAATGAGAAGTAACCATGAAACATTTTTGGGAAAAAATATATCTCTGATGATTTAAAAGTATACACACTTCAAATTTCTAGGGTGAGAGAGAAGCTTAAGGGTGAAAAGGGGTGGATGTTTAGAAGGGTCTTTGTATAATATATTTAAAAAAAGGGTTGCGGGGAAAAAATAGAGAAAAATAAAAAATAAATGTGAAAATTAATCATATGTGCTATGTATTTGTTAATAAAAAAAATGAACCCTTAGAAAAAAATTAGTAGTTGTTGCTCTAATAGTAAAATTTGTTATTAAGAAGGAAAAAAACTAATCATACACTAAAATAATGTGTTTTTTCTCTTAATTTGTCTCGGAAAAAAATGTACAGACAATTAGAGGAAGAAGAAGAAAAAGAGGGGAAATGATTGTAATTTTAAGCATGTGTGAAATCCTATAGGATAAAAAAATAGAGTGAAGGATGTTTCAAACGTGAAAAAATGTTGTTGATGTTGTTGTTGTTGTTATCGGATTTGACAAGAAAAAGCGGGAGGGGAAAAACTACAAATTATTTCATCCTTTTTCAATCATCATGTTTTTATTATTTTCTAATGCTATAATAATAATAATATTATTCATACTAATAAATATATTGTCAAAGTTTTTTGAATATTATTGTAAAGGGCAGAAGGTAGAGATATTTTTTGTCCAAAAATCCATTCTCAGAAATGTGGGAAAACAAGTTTTCCCAAAGATTTTTCAAAGCACTGATTGTTTTTCTTTTTGGGTTTAATAATAAATTATTATTTTAACCAGAAGATACAAAAACAACGTCCTTTAGGAAAATATTTTGCTTTTATTCCAAAATAATCACACTTATATAAAGTTAGTTATCTTATATGTATGCAAAGTAAAGGGGGAAAGTATTACAAGAATAATTTGAACACCAAATTTTTAGAAAATTCCTTTTTTAACAAGAAATTTGAACAAAAAACTTTTCCTTTTTTCTAAGAAAAAAATATGTACCAATCCATCTGACTTTGAAAAATTCAAAAGGTATGGAGGGGAAATATAATAATATAAAATGGATGTGAAGAAAATTGTAGAGAAAAATGGGAAAATTGGGCAATCTCACAAATTTCATTGTGTAATATCCCATAAAAATATAGATAGGTATTGATGAGAAAAAAAACAGTCCTTACGGGGGTGGGGGAGGATTGTAGTTGGAAAATAACTTTGCACCATCCTAATCATATATTATTAAATTTGAGTATTTTAAATGTGCTGAGAAAAATTTACAAGGAGGAGAAAAAGTCTTTGTAGGAAAGTACATATAGGGATTTTTTGGGGAGGGCTATTTCCGATATTTGCAAAAGAGAGAGAGAAAAAGGGAAAAGTGTCAAACACTTTTTTGAGAATAATAAATTGGGTGTGACACTTGTGTAATACCCGAAAATTTAAACGTGACATTGTATCCACAAAATAAAACCTATGTTCCACATGTATTAACTGTACACGTATACTTATACTTAATATACATATATGAATCGAGATCCTAAGAGCAATAACCAAGCAAAAATCCATTATATGCAAAAAAAAGTAAAGGAAAATTATCATCAAAAATAAAGGTGTGTCATTTGGTGAACGTCAATTAAATCCATTGGTTCTCACATTTTTTTCTCATACCCCAAGCATACCATACTATAAATCCTTGAGTTTTTCTCATCCTCAAGCCTTTTTACCTTCGGCATGGTAGTGGTGAGAAGATTTTCAACTTTTATTTTTTTTAAATTGTCTTACCTCCTTTTTTAGAAATTCTATTGATATAAATAAATATTTATCCTCCTTGGCACTTATACAAAACAAGGATTTTAAATTTCCTGAGCTATATTTCCCCCCAAAGGCATCCATCACTCGGGAAGTACATGAAAAAGAAAGGCTATATTATGTCCCTGACTCCTGCTCACTTTCTCCTTATTTAGCACGTAATGAAAACTAATGTGACGGAGAACAGACATTGGACGATGGTTGGGACGTAAAGTGTTACCCACTTCCCCCAAAATATTACTTTATGGTTCATTATTATGACTCTGTCATCTCCCTCCATGAAAAACAGACTCCAGTCTCTTCCCTTGCACAACATGTGTTCTTCCCTGGATTATAGGATGTAGCTCATATAAAGGATCTCTTAGAGTTTGGCCAATGTTATTACTAATACAGTCGCACCCTCGCTCTGACTTCCCTTGGAAATTCCTCGGAAACCACAAGGTTTCCTTCTCTCTGTCCTCTCCTCCTTTTTCCTCCATATAGATTTTTCCTTTTGATGAGCTTACTTTACTCCGTGCTGGTAGATGGATTCGATAGGGTCTCCCCTTCTCCAATGTAGTAATACGTTAATAATTTAATGGGCGCGTGAATAAAAAAGACGCTTTTCCATGAGGCTCTGAGGGGATGATGATTGCTCCACATATTTCCCCACCACTACTACTCCAATATTTCCTCATGCATTTGTCTAACCCTAGTGCAAAGTGCTAATAGTCCTGGTCCAAATACATACAAATAAATTTCCCATACATAGAAAACCCAGATAACGTCAAAATGTATATGTACATTTCTATGGGTCTCCGCAGGCTGGAGCAATATAAATAGTACACTATAATAATAATAATAATAATAATATCTCGCTAATAGTGTCTCGCTACTAAATCAAATATCCATATATTTCTCCATGCTTTTTTTCCAAAGGTAAACCACTCACAGTAGTATGTAGCATGTTTTTCCTGCACTGCTAATAAACTAATGTAAATAAATTCTGTACATATTTGTGCTTTCATGGCTAGCCCCTATCACTCATAACAACTGTCCATGTAACCAGCCACTTTTCATGTATAGTTTTTAGCATATATTTTCTATGATGAGCATAGCATGTAGATTTACTCTAGCATAGAGCACAGTGGAGTTGTTACATTAGCTCACAGTGGGATATTCTTCTCCACTACGTGAAACCTCCCTCTCGTCCCTACACCAACACCACTGCAGTCGAGAATGTTAAGTACACAAATGTACGTACCTATACTATGGGTTAATATGTGTCTTATATGTACGCACAGGGAGGAAGGAACGTCCGTATAATGTGACTTGAGTAGCGAAAACATTTTGACGTCAAATCTCCCTTTATGGATATTTATACACAGATAATTAAATTTTCCCTAACGCGTCCTACGCCGATCACTGTCACTCTTCCTCTCTGACAGTCCACCAATATCACCCATGTTAATAAAGTCCCCTGGAAAAATAAACATACCCGCTAGGAAAACTCAGCCCTGCAAATACCTTTCTCTCATAAGCTGAGATAACTCCCTGGATTCTTCTATTACTGCGTCTAAGAAAAAGGGAAAGAGTTTGGAAATAAAAGAAAATACTTTCCTTTAAAAACTTGTAGACTCATTAGCCATACGGAGTTATTTGCATATGAATGGTTACACCTTCCCTCGTGAATAACCAAAATGAAGGGAGTGGGAAGAGAAAGTTTCCAAATCTTGATGAAAATTAATAGCCTTTACTTTTTCTCTCTCTCCCCTCCCCCCCCCCCCTACATTTCTTTTCCTTCTCTCTCCTTTTACGCATAATTACTCACATAATGAGAAAGAGTGGCTTAGGTTCAAGTCCATCTCTTCTTACCTTGATGGCTAGTATAGTATACTATTATAGTAGTATATATAGTGGATATAAAATAGGGGGAGAGGCGGATAAGGAAATCATTCATCTTCTCTCTCTCACACACACATTTCCAAACCTACTTCATTGTTTTTATTAAGACTCATGTGTAATCTCCAAGACTGAGGAGTTCATTTCTAGGAGTAACTCAACTCACTCATCCGTCCCCTTTTATTTATTATTGTACCCTTCCCCGCTACTATTTACATCCCATTGTAAAAGCTATACATGGGTGTAGTACTAATGAGGAAATGCCATTTGCTCTGAGAGAGAGAGAGAGAGAGAGCACTCTGAGTTTGGATATCTCTCCTAATGGTAAAAGTATTGTTAGAATTCGTATATAGGCTTGTTGACAGGAAATCCAAGGAAAATACAATGTTTACTCTGCCTCTTGCTTTTTTGTTGACCTTACCTTACCATCCCACGTATACCTGAGTCATATTTGTGAATGGTACTCTTTCTTATGTGTGTGTTCTATCCCTCTGTGATAAGGGAACAAGTGAAATTGTGGGAACCGTGGGGGAGATTGGGGGAAACAAATAGGAGCTGGAAGTGAAAGGACAAGTGCGAAGAGATGTGTACCTTCCTAGGAGGCTCGGATAGGACTAATGGTCTCAGTATGTATGGTCTTGGGGGGATATAAAGATGGACATGTATTTACTATGGGAAAAGCCATATAGTGCCAAGAAGCTGAGAATCGAGAGAGGAGGAAGGAGGATGAGAGAGAGAGAGAGAGAGAGAGAGAAAGAGAGAGAAAGATAGATGAAACATGGGATGGATAGAAAATAGATGTGACATGAGATTGGCTGTGTAAGTTAACCAAGTACAAAATGAAACTAACTGCTTAATCAGCTTCCTTCCATTGCAATCTCATCGATACTTTAGCCAAAAATTGAGGGGTTTTCCTCTAAAAGTATCTACACTATTATCATATGTACACACTAACCTATATTACATATAGCTTATACTCGGCTCAAGTAAATTGGAATCCTCATTGGGAAACTGCTGTATGACTTTTTCTTGGGCATTACATATGTAGCGCATCTCCCCCTCATTCACTATTATTTCCTCACATCCTTCACTACAGAGATACTCTTAATACTTGCACCTCTAGTATTTTTTCCTTCCTATATGGAGGGAAATCCAGGGAGAAAGAAAGTGTGGGATGATGTGAAACAGTATAGTGTATTATGTGAGTATATCTATAGTTACAATTGAGGAGAGAGAATAGGAATAAGGTTGTGGTTTTTACGCGTGTATTTTTTTCCCTCCTGAGGAGTACTTTTAGATGCGTATGAGAAGAGAGAGAGAGAGAGAGAGTTTGATGTAGCATGGAGGTTCACTTCCGATGCGGGATCGTCCTTGTGGTAAGGGCTGTACACAAAAGCAATGATAATAGAAGGAAAGAAAGGAGAGAAGAGGAAGAGCGATTGAAGCTCCTTTCTTTCCCTTAATCCGTTTCGACACTTATTGCCATGTTCCCTTTTATTTCCAGTGACAAATATCCTTTCTGACACTCGCCTCCTCCCTTGGGTCTTTTTTTATTTCTTGGTCACAAGGAATTACTTTTTTTTTCTCTGTCCAACTTAATCATCTAGAGGCTCGTAGTGTTAAATGCCTCTCCTTCCTCTCTCTCTCTCTCTCTCTATCTCCGGACTCAAGCTAATTTTCTGGGTTAACTCTCCACCTCCAAAGGACCTCCTTTCTCCCAACTCTCCTTTCCTCTCTCTCTCTCTCTCTCTCTCTCAATGAATGGATATGGTGAAAGATCTATCTCTTAAGGAGCTTAATTAGAGTAACTTTCATCCTGTGAGATGGGATGCTTTCATTCAATCTAATTACCTAATCTTATTCCCAGACCTTTGAGTGTATCAATCTATATTTGGAAAAAGGTAGTTTTCGTAGTAGAAAGTCGTAGGAGGAATGAATGGCCAGGGCTTTTTTCAATGAGTCAATTGCCATGAATCCATTCATGCTGGGCTGGCAATGGGATGGAAAATGTGTTGGCGTGAGGGCAGATGAGTAGTATTGGGGGGACTCGTACAAAATAATATTGACCCTGCTGATGAAAGGAAGAAAAGATGGGGAAAGGAATGGACAGAGAGAGAGAGAGAGAAAGAGCTAGGGCGGAAAAATAAATAAGGTAAACAGGTATGTCCCCATCCTTTTTCCATACCTATATATTTACCTATGTCTGGTCACATATGGCGCTTGAAAGGGAAAGTTACGAGTCCATTAAATTTGGAAGCGCCTCCAATGTGTACTAACTCTATGTTTTATATTTACTTACACAATGTAAGTACATACAAAGAAGCGGGAGGCTACAAAGATACAGTTTCACTTTACAAATCTACCATTTTCTATGGACTCGTAGAAAGAAGGAGAGAGAGAGAAAGAGTGAGAGAGAGAGAGAGAGAGAGAGGTGCTTGTAAAGCAAAACGGACTGACTGAAAGAGTAAAGTCCGGGAGTTTTTTTTGTTGTTAAATATCGATCTCATTGCCTTCTGGTTATTTTCCCCCTTTCGTTAGGATTCCGGGTCGCAGACAAAAAGGAGAAGTCTATTGGGTCGAGTGAGTGCATTTGACTTGACTTTGACTGGTCCTTTTTGTTCCGCGGTCCTTTCCTTTTTTCTATTTTCCCTTTTATCTGTGTACATCTCCACCTGCTCAGGGATCGCTTCATATCTATTATGTATTACTCATACCGGACCCTACACTCATTTTTTTTCAACTTTATCCTATACTTTGAAGGCTGTAGCCTCGGCTTATATGTACGTGACATTTGTCATGTCGTAACATCCGCAATCTATGATGTGTCAATGTATGTATATGTAGAGATCGGGGTATGACATATATGATAGAAGATATATACACACGGGGTGCAAATATATGGAGTTTATTCAGGTTAAATTCAGCCTTAGCCCTTATCCCCGCTATGATGTACATATGTGGGGAAATAATACTTGGGCTTTCAAAAAGTTAAATATGTACGTGTGTGGGTAGAGTAGGGGACTTTTTTCCTATATAAATACCTTGTGTGTTTGGTATTTGATGTAGATATATTGCAAATAGGAAGTGTAGTGGATTTTCAAAGGTTACAAAGCTATAGTTCCAGTTGATTTCTTCCTGGACAAAAAAAAACCTCCACATAAAATGATTTACTTGTTAATAATTTCTGGAGCTACTATACTCGTATACATAGCCCAAGCTGGGGATGTAGAGGACTCAATTGAGAACCCCATGGGTAGACGTGACTACTAAAGACATGACGGGATAGGAAGAAGATAGAAACAATTGGGGCCTGCATTTGAAGTGTAGTAGGTTGATCCTTGAGGCTATAGAAACAGTGACTTGAGCATAGACAATAATTGAAGGGACAAGGGTGAGAAAGCTTTTGTACAAAAAACTATGGAGGGCCTTTGAAAATCTTCAAAGATAGTTTGAGTTTAGAGTTTTGTGGGGATTCTACATATATTCGTATGGATGAAGGAATATAGCAGGAGCACTCCGCTGCTGGACCAATGACAAGTAAAACTTGTTTAAGTTGAGTTTGATTGACTTGATGGGGAACCATTTGGGAAATATCATTTAAAAGCATAGAAATGTTCCTTGATTTAACTTGCCATTCATGTCAGCTCAGGCTCTCAAAGCTAATTCTCGGGGAAACAAGTAGGTTTTTACATGGAGAGGAAGTTATAGGGGATAAAGTTGGGAAATCTAGGGCTTTTTGTATGTTTGCAAAAGGTAGGAAGTAAATAAGGTTGTGAGGTGTATCGTTTTGGCTCCTTCTGTCTCATCAATAGTAAGTGAGTGTGAGGTTTGAGTGAAATTATCTTATTCGGAAGTAATTTGATTGCGTAATTGGATTTTCTATTTTTGGCGGAGTGGATACGCTATTCCTTGAGGTAAGGGGAAAGGACTGGGTTATGTTAGAGGAGATGATCTAAAGGAAAGTGTGGGTGTGTGGGAGAGAGAAATGAAGAGTAGCCTGTAAAAGATTCTGGCACATGTCTAAAAAGGAGCTCTTTTGAATTCGCTCTACTTGACTCTAACTATACGGAAGCTAAAATGAAACTATGTCAAACTCAACAATGTTTAGTTTGCAAGTTTTTAGTTTAAAGTTTTCTGCATAGGAAGTTGTTACCGTTGCTTGGGCTTTGTTAGTGCCGTCTTTGATTCTCTGTGGATTTTATCCCCTACATATAAATGTACATGCTACTTTGGGAATAATGACGAAGATGATGGAAGGAGCCAACGTCCCGTATCTCCATCATCTCCAGCTCAAGTTCCCCCTTTTAGCCCATTAATATAGACGAGTTTACATCGAACTCTTTGATGAATCCCTGGAGAACCCTTGGGTTCAAATGTAATTTGTTTTCCTTTAATCATGCTAATTTTCTCCAAGAAAATGTAAAAAAACAAACCTCCCTGGATCTCTATGATTCCCCATTTTTCATCCATTCCAAAACTCACAACGTTTCCTTGGCCTCTTGTATCTCTACTAAATTACTGGTAATTGTCATGGTTGACAGTGGGGATTCTTCAAATTCCTTGTTTCAGTTTGGTTAAAATTTCTTTTCTTTTATGCTGAATTCACAATGGCGGGATACCAAAAAATGACAAGAAAAAAATTAATACCAAAAAATAAGAAGAATGGCTTAAAAAATATAATAAAAGTATTAATATCCTTCCTTCAGCTCTAGCTTAGGGAAAGCTTAGAGAAAGCAGGTGAAAGCTTAGAGAAAGCAGGGTGAAAGCTTAGAGGAAGTATCGTGAAAGCTTAGAGAAAGCATGGTGAAAGCTAAGACAAATCAAGGTGAAAGTTGAGAGAAAGTATGATGCAAGATAAGGGAATGTGTGGTGAAAGCTTAGAGGAAGCATAGGAAAATTCTAGGAGAAAGTATAGGGAAAGCTTAGAGAAAGCATACCAAATGTCTCGGAGAAAGTATAGTGAAAGCTTAGAAAAAGCATAGGAGAATTCTTGGAGAAACCATAGTGAAAGTATATGGAGAAACTAACATGACAGAATTTTTAGTTGATTAATTATTGCTAAGTAAATGAAAAACTACTCCCTGAAGAGGCGACCCGATTACCAGTCAATTTACTTATTAGAGAAAGGGCGCAGACAGCAAGTTGCATTATTCCATAATACCTCATCTCTCACATTATTCCCTTGCTTTTAAGTACCTTTTACATTAATTACTTGGAGGGGTAAGTGTAGGAGCGTCGGAGGAAAAACTTCTGACTCAATGTCACAACCATGTATTTGCATACATTTGAACGATTAGTTTGGATGAGGATGCGGAGCAAGTTTCTTCCCAAGCTCTTAAGTACAGTCCTGGCTCTAATAGTAGTTGCATGCATTAAATTAAAAAGAGGAGCTTGATTAAATTCTGTTAAAAGAAACTCATATGAGTGACCTCAGGGGTAGGATAAAGTCCAATAAAGGAACATCACTTCCTTCCAGTCCCAAATAATTCAATGGTACATGGCCCATAGAAATTAGACTGGGACTCTCCCAGACATTGTCTGGGCAAGACACAGAGGTCAACAGTTTCGCACTATTAGCTTCAACTTAACATTCTCATTCCCAAGTTGACTATTTATTTCTAATTACGATACAATCCTTGAGATTCTTACCAAGAAGAAGGAGACGCTCTCTCTCTCTCTCTCTCGATCCGTGACGCACATGCAACAACTTCTCATTGAGAATTGCTCTTTGGACCACGTTCCTTCAACCCATATTATTCATGTATACATTCTATGTAGTGCTCCAAGCAATGGATATTTTAAGTATATGTAGAGAGCGAGGAGGATAGGGCGGATGAGGAGAAATGAGTCCTAAAATTTGTACCCTCAAGCCCATAAGAACCGATGTAATCTTATTCCTTGTACGGACTTCCACAACTCAATGTATATGTAAGGCTGAGCATATAGTAAAGCAATCTCATGCAATTTCAATGAGCCATATGCATGAGTACCTTCCCATATAGTGGAAGGACCATAGTGACATAATATAGTGTGATCTCTGATAAGAGCAATATGCGTGAGACTCGTAAAACTGGCGGCGGTAGTAGGAGTGCTCGTCCCTTCCGGAGGAGCTCCAAAGGAGAGTCAGGACATGTTCCAAGATACGAGAGATAGGGCGTCTAAAATGGAATCAACGTGAAGTGGTTGGGAAGCGCAAAGGAAAAGTTATGATTATCAAGGGCACAATTACATTTCACGGTGGAGAAGAGCTTTTTCTCTTGCCTTCTAGCCCCTTCTCTTCTTTTCCTTCTCTCTCTCTCTCTCTCTTTCTCTCTCGCTCTCAAATCCTTTTGTTCCCTTCACAAACCTGACTCATGAATCTTACTCCTTCTAACACCACCCGCTATATACTATTACTATATTACTGTACAGGACTTATTTAGCCTGAATAATATCCCAAATATCACGTAAGTCCTCTCTCATCCTACCTTTCCACAAAACTTCCCATAAAGTTTACATTAAGTCTTACTAAAACTCTGCTGGAAAATACACATGGAAAGATCCACTCCTCCTAAGCCCCGCTTTCCTCACACTCTTATTTTTAGTCCCTTCTGTCCACACAAACTTTCAACTGTCATTGGAACCCGTCTAAAATTCATACTTGAGAATAAAAACTTTCCCACCCCTAATTTCCAATACAGTGCTAATTGTAAGTTCTTAAGTATTCCGGATTTTAGTACCTAATAAATATTACTTTCAAAAATTCATTTAAAATCCGACCTTTATCTTAAAATTCTTACCTCTTTGTTACCCCATTTGCTATTATTTATATAATTCCTTCCTAGTGTTCTGTATAAAAGTAAAACAATTCCAAAGCTGGTTTAACGTACTGTAAAAATGAGCGGTGATGAAAAAAATCGTATGAGAGAATAAGAGTAAGTAAATCTAATAATAATAATAATTGTCAACCGTAATATTTTTATATGGACATTTTAGTACTAGAAAATACAAGGCGTGGGACTGGGAAATTGGAATGAGAGTCTGACAATTTTCACCGTCGTAAATGTGATCCTCCAGGTTTACTAGAAGATGAATTGGTCTGAAATAAGTAGTTATGAAAAAATAAAATTCTAGCAATAAAAGAAGCTCCTATGGAATGATAGATGAGCCAAGTAAGGGAACTCAAGTTAAACTGATGAGACGGGAAAATATGTTGAGGAAAAAGTTTCTCAATGATGGAGCTCTCATAGTTTCTAACCATAACGTATAGGTGAGTGTCTGTTTTGTGTGTGTGTGTGTGTGTGTGTGTGTGTCTGTGGGTTCCATGTACGTAAAAACAAGAAATTACAAATATATTTTATCACTTGGAATATCTATGTGTGAGATGAAGGAAGTGAGATGAGATAAAAACAAAAATTGTTTGTAGCTTTGGCCAAAAGGTATAAAAATCTACATTAGATATTCCACTAGTTTTTGCTCTCTCTCTCTCTCTCTCTCATCTCTCTTTCTCATCTCTCTCTCTCTGTTCGCTTCCCGAAAATGAATACGACTCCCGTGGGATAAACTCAGAACGCATCAAGTATATCCCTCCCCCTTTTCCCTGAACGACAGTCATTTCTCCTCTATACAAGCATTTCCTTTCACCATCTCACGTTCTAGTACCTTCATCTCTCTACCTACAATGAACGTAGAGTAAACTTGCTCTCTGTAGTACTTGAATTTTTACACAGAGATATTTTACCTATGATTTTATATGGTTTGTTTGGAATTTTTCCTTTTTATGCCCCTCGCCTTGCTCGGCCTGTCATGCACTCGGAGGATTTTATGCTTGCCATATATGTACATATATTTCTTATATAATAATTTCATTGAGGAGCATAACCCTTTGGCATGGGAGGAAAAAACTGGATTTTGTCCCTTCTCCCTACACAACACAACCTGAGCATAATGAACTTCCAGGGTTGATTTTTGTCTTGTAGGAGGAGGGAAACATGGACTGATTAGTTTGAGAATATACACGGGATACAAAATATACGGTGAGAATTTGGAGCGAGAGAGGGAAGAATGGGAAAAGTGAATTTTTTTATACTTACGTTACATGGGAATAAAAGCATGGAGAGGGAGAGCGGGACTTAGTGCTTATTAGGGGAGAAGAGATGAGAAAAAGATATTTTGTATGGAAATGCAAGAGAAGAAGAAAGAGAGAATAAATGGGAAGAGAAAGGGATTTGAGATACTTGAAGAAGATCAAGAATTTATTGAAAATAAATTACCTTTTAATAGGTT
>JAQFXU010001134.1:0-33576 GCA_034693705.1 Spatulosminthurus flaviceps
AGTTTTTCAACTTGGCGGTAAAGTGCCCTTTGGATAGATACTATTGCATTTCAGATTACAGATACTTCCAGCTTCTATAATGCAGGAGCTTCGGAGTGTTCGGAACAACTTCTGAGAGTTGAGTGTTGAGTATGAATGATTTTGGACAGACCAACGTCTTTCTCGGCCTTGTAGACCTGTTAGAGGTTAGAGTCAGTCAAACTTAGTAACTAAATATGCATTATTAAGTAATTATAAAAGAATTCTGTGATGTAGTGCCGTAACGTTATTCCGTGTTTGAGTTTGAGTATCGTTCTTATTTCGGAAAGGGTATTTTCCTTTATGATACATTCAATAAATATGTACATTTCATGGCACATGTACTACTTCCTTTGCTGCGGACTACTTAAATCTTCGAGTCAATTTATATTTTGTGTGTAGAGGCAGTAGAGGAGAGTGTTTTCTCGTCTGCATTAAAAGCTTTTCCTAAAGCCAACATATTGCAATAAATATCTACGCGTATAGTCCTCTGCGATTTTCATCTATCGTGCATGCTCTATTATTGTTTGAGGTAATGAGGTGATTAAATATTTTGAAAATGAACTTACAATTAGTACGAAATTGAACTTTTATACGTTTGCATCCAAGTGTTATTATTATGGCATTGAACAATGACGTAGAATTGACTGCTGGAATTGAATCGGAGCTCGATGTGAGCTGATGATTTTGTGAATATTATCTCTAATTAATGTTGTGGGTAGATTGCTTTGCCGTAGATGTGTTCAGAGGAAATAAACGAGTACAAAGCTAGTGCTGTTGTGCAACCCAAAACTCAAAGGTAAAGTGACAGGATCAAATAGTGAAAACGTATTTGACGCAGATGGTATATATACTAACGTGGCCTGTGGCCTTTACTTTTGTAAATTGAATTATTACTGCTTTTTCGGTCACCATAGTTCAATTATGGTGTTGCTGGATATGAAGGCTGGATTTTGATTTTATCAGCACCTTTTTCTTCCTCTATGATGTCTACTATAGTCACTATAGTGTGAAGTGTTGTGTGGTTGGTGAAAAAGTCCGCAGATCTAATAAAGGGAATCGGTTTTGAGAAATAGCTCTGAAGATAGATGTGCCGGCGTACGTTAGTTATTTTATGAAAGACTGGCGAACTCTTTCTGCTCTTGGATTATAAATATCCACCTGAACGTCTACACTCATGAGTGATACAATAACAGTAGAGCTTGGGAGAGATTGATTGATTGAATTAACTTTACTCACCTATGTATAACCATGCTGCCATGTACTATACTTACGTTAATTTTTTGCGCTTAAGAGTTTGAGTAATTTAGCTCGCGGCTTATTGAATTGAATTTGTAGAAACATTGGTTAGAAGTTAGACGTAAATGACTAAAGTGTATCAAATGGCCACGGTTACTTGCAAAAGCCAGGAAGACGGCTTCAGCTAAATAATCTAATTATACCATGTAGAGAGAAGGTTGTTTATGGGATACAAAAGTGTGAATAATAAGTTGGTAATGTGCTTTTTTCTTTCCAACGTTATTTTGTCTTTCGTAATATTAGGTAACAAAGTGTTATCTCCGGCCCCCATGTTGAGTCTTTCATTTTGAATTAAGATTTTTTTACTGCTGCCAAAATAATTCACTGTTATTCTCCCTGTGTGATTCACACATTTTCTAAATTTAATTATTTCAGTTCTTTACAACTCTATATAGATGCTATGTTTGGAATGTATGATTGTTCACCCAGAGATTGGGGCTGTATAGTGTAGAAAGATGGCTGGGCAATAAGATTAGTGAGGAGTGGGGAACCGGGAACTAAAGTTCTCTCCTGCTAATATTGAAGTGGAGTGTCGCACATGCTTTCAATTTAGCACTGTAAGCGGTAAAAGTAATTTGTGATAGAACTAAGCTTTTGAATGTGTACGCATAATTTCAGACAGTTAAGACGGCTAGTTACTGCTTCGAATCGTATGTGAAACTTGTGTGCTGTAATATAACCGTATATGAGTAATAAGTGCCATGTTTTGGATTTTCTTTACCATTTTTACAGTAGTATATATACGTATCAACGTATCCATGCATCGTCATCTAGATACGTATGTTTGTGTGTCTACACTATGAACAGTGCGTCAATAATATACGTACTTTTACTCATGAAGTCATGAATTATCGTTGTAGAATCATTATGCATGAAGAACTGCTAAACATTTAATGGCATTTGAATGCATAATTTAAGTACGAAGCTCCTGATGAATCCACCCTTTTAAGCAGGTTGGGAAACTCAGCAAGATTATCTTATTAGTCAAACATTAGACTTTAATGCTAATGACTCTCTTCGTGTGAGATCCGTCTTGGTTGGGGTTTGGTGTAGTGAAGTATTCATCAGGTAAACTGTTTTTAGTGGTTTTTTCGCATCCGTGGAAGTTGCTGCGCAATGATTTTCTCAGTAATCATCTATGTTTACTGGTAACTCATTTACGCACGTTATGAGAGATCTTTTAATGTATTTATTAATTAGTTCTCGATAGTTTGAGTGATATATGTATTTCTTAAGGGTGCTATATAATACCAGGCACCTGCTGTTTTAAAATTACTTATTCAAAAATTAAAGATTATTGAATGCAATGTATTTCGACGTAGCCACAATATAGCTGGTCCATCATCAGACGCCGGTAGTAAGGTTGAAAAATTGATAGATGCGCTATACATAGGTGGCTTCGCCTGGACCGCTAAG
Organism: Spatulosminthurus flaviceps; assembly: GCA_034693705.1. Taxonomy (NCBI): domain Eukaryota; kingdom Metazoa; phylum Arthropoda; class Collembola; order Symphypleona; family Sminthuridae; genus Spatulosminthurus; species Spatulosminthurus flaviceps. Next base: position 2,734 of record JAQFXU010001134.1, read on the forward strand.
AGTGTTTTTTTTACAATTTTAGCTTTTTCATGAATAGCTTAAGGGAAACGATTTCGTATAGTCCTCTTATGCAATTTATAGAAAGCACAATGGTATGGATGTGCAGAATTGCTTCTTCGCCATTTACATTGTGAAGTTTACACAAAAATTACTTGGAGGCGTCGCAATGTGCTTGTCAGAAGACTTCACGGAAGAATCTTGTGGTAAAAGTTGATTGTCGAAGAACTATTTCCATTATATGACTCCTTATCTCTGATGCTACCAGGTAGTCAGGTTGTCACATTTTTAACCAGGCTCCTTCGATTTTTGAAATCGTGGGGTTCACACACGCGAATATTTTGAGTTGTTGAGAAATGAATGGTAACATGAAAGCGTCTTTTAGTAGATAGTGGGTATTGTGGCTAATATTCATGAGTTTCAGGGGCTTTTATTTAATAAATTAGGAATTACTATTATTATTGAATACCCTCTCGATTTCGTGGTACAAGCTAAACATGTATGCTACATTTTTCTACCTATTGGTTTAGCTTTAGTAGTCACATTCTTTCAAATGATTTAATACTCAAGCAACTGCATTATTTTTGTCTAATGTAAGAAGTGGTGTTATCGTCATTTCAGTATGTATATAGAGTCAAGTTTGTACAAGGTATGTCCAGCCATTTTCCTTTGACGGATCGATTTAAGGTTGTTTACTGAAAGACAAATGAACTATCTCTGTGTTGAAATGTTAAATGTATCTTGATGTTTCATCAGCGTCACTCAGGCTGTCTGCTGATATAGGTTTCCTCTGGATTCCTTGTCTCAGTTGTCTCACATGTCATGTATCTTCTGTTTTTGTACATACTTGTACGTAGCTGCATCCGTGGGACTTGGCTCTATTGTACTGATTTCTCAAGTAGATGCACGGCCGTATTCCACAGTCCACAATATTTGTACACAGATCCTCGACTGTCCTCTGTCCTTTACATAAACTTTAAAATTATGATTAGATTGGTCATAAAGGGAGGAAATTACCCTCATTTGGAATTCTTATGACCAAATCCGTATCTTGTCTTTGTTTAAGCGTTTACGCACATGTTAGGTGTGGATTCAAAGTGCTTGTGTTGTGTATGCGTGTACTATATAAGTGAGAAGGCGTGGAAAATGGTAAATTCTTATATGTACACTTTCTACCTGAACTATTACTACTAATAGTGTCTGGTATTTTCTGACGGCTCTCATGATTTATTAATGATAATCGACTCTGTACACTTGAGTTTCCTCAATGACAATATGTATATATGCACTACTAATTATGCCTTCAATTGTGTTAGTAACAGCAATTGTGACAGTTATGCAAATACAGTATGGAGGTTTTGTATAATGAAAATGACTAATATTTACAAATTTTTGTCACAGGCTGCAAAATCTCCCATTTTCCATTACATCACTTCCGCTGCTAAAGGCCGTCTGGTTGAGTGAGAATCAAAGTCAGCCCATGCCACATTTCAGTACTGATTATGTCCTGAGTGAGCCCGTCCTTACATGCTATTTACTGCCTCAAATGACCGCGGATGGATCAGTTCCACGTAAGTCGCTATTACAATAAGGAACTCCTTTGTTTATATTTATTATTATTTAATGGCATATGCAGCATATAAGCATTTTGGTAGTTCACTGCTATATCATTTTTACTCTGTAGCTTATCTATGTTGCTAGCTAATGTAAATGTATTTGTGTATGTGGTACTATGTCAATCACCTCTCGAAAAATGCTTGGGAAGAGCAATCCCAGGAGAGTACTCTATTTTATTTGAATTGCATATTTTAGTAGGCAGTGGACGATGAAATTATTTGTATGCTTCATTCGCTGAGTTTTCATCGTGCCGAGGGAAAATCCCAATATGTACATTCTACATTTATCTTCTTGTATCAATGTATTTTCTTGAACTAGAACTATGTACAAGTTACCATTAACTTAATTACTACGGTTAGCTTCTGATTGTGAGTGAACTCTTGAGGAAATGAGATACTAGAAATGCATGTAGGTCACGCTTTTTGAATGGGGATGAACTACTGTTCGATGTTTTATCTACGTCAAATCGGAACATCAAAACACAAAGGAACTCATAGTATCTGTTTACATACATGATTATATATATCCCCGCCTTCATCGTTTATATTAAGAAATTGAATTGCTGGAATTTGTAATGATTTTATTCGTAATGAGCTGGTTCGTTTTGTATTTTCATTGATTTTCCTTCACGGCATTTTAATATGACAGCTGATAACTTTACTGCAATGGTTCGTTACTGATGAATTACAATATATTTTACGCATGTTGAGGTTGAGATGATGAAGGAAATTAGTGATTACGTAAGACACTTATGTATGTGAAAATCTTTATTAATATCTGCTCCAGGGGACGAAGTCTAAATGTAGGAGAGATATTGTTAATTAAAAATACATAAGTATATTCGCGCTCCCACGTAACTTTCGCAGCACACCCAAACTTATATTCATTAGAGGATTAACTTTTTGATAGATGTTTTTGCAAGGACAGAATGAATTAGCGGGGGCGGGGGATATGTCGCCCTATAATCAATGGCTTCAAATAGGTTTTCGCTACCTTGAACCTCTAACGTCTATGTATTGTAATGTACAATTCTACAAACATTAATTTTTTCAATGAATTTTGTAGTTATTGCTTCCCTTATTATTACATACATCAACTCATGGTCTGTTTGGAGTGGAGCTGCAGCATCTTTGGAAATTATATTTTCGTCAATAAGCTTGCGATGAACTTCCAATTCCAATATTAATAAATATATGGATAAGAGGTTCAAAGAATATCCTGGTTCTTCACAAAGCCCGCTGTCACAAAATTAACATGTAAAATTAAAGTAAAATAAAACATGACAGAACTACTGAATCTTGTGTTTTGAACATCAGTTTTAAGCATAGAATTTAGCTTCACTTCGCAATATTGAGGTACAGTAGTCTGTTATCCTTTTTATATGTACCTATACGTGTGGAATATGTGTACGTGTTAAGTAAATGAGTATAGTAGTTATGATTCGTAAACTATATCTTCAAATCTTCATGCCGACTTTAACTATTTCAAAATAAATTGGTTCGCCAAAAGGAGTGAGGATCTTTGAAGTCTTAAGTTCATGCAAGTGTCGTAAAATCCATGACAGGTTAAAATATATTTGTTACCTATAGAAAGCTGTACGCTATACCTAATACCTGCTCCTCTAAATTGTAGCTGATAAAATAAAGTTTTGAGAAGACTTGGAAGGTGTTCGCAGACATTCCAAAATCTCTCTAGTTGGGTTTTGATGAGTACTATGTGCAGAAGCTTTTGGCAATTGACGTCAGAGTCCTAGAAAGCCTTTTCTTATCTTCTGTTCTGGAACAAATAATTCATCCCACCCCACTTCAATTTTGCTCTAATTTTTGGAAGTATATGTTAAAATAAATCCATGATTTCCTTGAAACAGTCAGTCACTTTTAGCTTAAGCTCCTCTCTTGTTATTTGCCACTTCAAAAGGAATATCAGTAATTTTGTTCTTCTACTCGCCCAAGTAGAGCTAGGTAGGATTATAAAATTAAGTGAGCGCATGCTAAGAAATGTGTTGTACATTTGTGGTGTACACACCTTTGTACATCTATGTAGACACATTTATATGTGGAAAGGAAATGTACCCATCAAGAAAGTAACAGAGTATTAAGCTGTAAGAAGAAGAACAAAGAGAACTTACAGTATGCAGAACGTATGAATAAACATTAGGTCATTATGTAGTCCTTATAGTTGATCAAAAAGCCTCGTTTTACTAGACCAGCAGAAGTTAAGATGTTAGAAGGCTACTGTGAATTTTTAAGTTCTTTTTTCAGCAGTTGCCGCTGAGAAAATCCTTGATCTGTTAGGTTTGGGAAACGAAGTGATTTTGGCCTAAAAAGGCTTTTGGAAGAGGACACTATTGTAAACGACGTATTTCCATTCAAGTCGTTGGAAATTTTGTAAACCGGATCTGAGCGAGTTTCGTTTTCTCTTTTGTTTTTATCTACATTATCATTCGCTACAGCATACCTTTTGTACATATCCATGCTGAGTGAGCTGGGAATGTTTTAGCATCTCCATCTCCAGTTTGGTTGAAAGGAATAACGAAGGGATCTTTGAACTCCGTTCAGCTTACAATTAGGATGATCTAAATTACCGATTGTTTTTACTAATGTTCAAATCAAACCCTACAGATTTGTTTACAGTACTCAGATCGGCAAGGCAGTATTTGTGCTCAAATTGGAACTGGGAGTAAGTTTCGTTACGATGTTGGGCTGCAATTTTGTAATCAACGGTTAATTATTTATGGAACGTAAGTATTCGATCCGAAGCAACAAGAAAACATCCATTGATATTAGTTGATTCCCGTCGCTTGAATAAGTAACTTTCTAACTTCACATATTTTAGGAAGATTAAATTCAGGTTAATGTACTCACCACCAGGACCTCCTCTAAGGAGAAATGTTTCGAACTGGATGGCTACAATCATTATTATTGTTGTTGGAAATAATATGTGTGCCCTCGTCGAAAATTTTATTATGCATTTTGAATGCCACAGCCATAATTGTAATTATATCCATGTTATTTAGCCAAACAAGTCCATGAAATTGTGTATTTAAAAAATTAAGCATGGTATAGTTGGAGAGATTCGCCTTTATTTGTTAAAGTCGCAGATTTTCTAGACTTAGCCAGGCAATGCCTGACTAGCGAGATTTTAACAACACCGAGTCTAGCAACAAAATGTTCTAATCTAGGCGGAATTTAACAACGCGGAGCTGCTAGTTGCCTAGCATAGCCTTCTTTTAACAACACGGCGACAGTCAGTTTTCGCCTACTTTTTGTATGAGTTTAGCAGGCTGCTCAGGAGCAGCCTAGTTTTGCGCGTCGCTAGAACTAGGCAGGTTAAGAACAAGGCAGCAGCTGACTGACTTGACACTAGCAAGTCATTTCTTTGCTAGTTTAGGAGCAGCGAAAAAGACAGACTTTGACTGGTCTGAATTTACAATAATAATTTCTTGTTAACTGATATTTTGAATAAACAATTTCCCAGGAATTTTTGATGTTGAAAGGAAAGCTGTCTAGGGTAACTGCTGTTTGGCTTTTGTTACCATGAAGACGTAAAATAATTCCAATAATTCCAAATTCCAAGGCTAAATTATAATTGTTTAATACATGTTCTTTAGCTTTATCCTGGACAAAATTCTTAGAATGGAGGAAGCTCCAGGGAATTCTTGTAAAACCATACTTTGGTGGTTTAGCTCATGTGCACACAAGCATGCTTCTTGTAAAGAGAAATACTTGTGAAAGTTAGTCTTTGTGCTAGGAATACGAAATCAATCTGTGGGTTTCCTGTCTGACATGTACTTGTGGCTTCCCTGTAATTAATGTCATGACTTGTTCACCTTTTAATGTGAGACTGACTGACTGGCTTATATGTATACGTTCCGTGCTCTTTCACTTCACCGAAACTTCTGCTTATTTTTCGATACCATCCTTGCTCAAAGTGTAATTTACCATGAAAACAAACTCATACGCTAATGTTTGAAGTATAAAGGCTGTATGGAAAAGTAAACAAGGAACTAAAGGAACTCATTCCTTATGTGTAATACTAATACAGTACAATTTCCTATACGTCTTTGTGTATAAAGATCGGTGAAATAATTTTACAAAACTGAAATCATTCAAGCATACACTTAAATAGTTTTACAGTCGATAGCAACAGCATCTTTGCAGGAGTAACGATCTACAAAGTAACAAATTTTGACCCTGAGTTTCAAGAATTATGTATGGTTTTTGTTTACCAGCTTTCTCCTTTGTATTAACTTGCTCAGTATTACTTAGTTTGTTGTTTCTTAGGTGTTTACGCAACAACATTTACATTTATTATTATTTGCAGTGTATTTCAGTTTAGATGATTTAAAAATTACGGTGTGTTATCAAATAGCATTTAATTCATATCGGAGTAATTCTTTGTTTACATTTGGTCATCTAAGCAAAGTATAGTACCAAAACCATTTTGGTCGAATACTTCGTGGTTAAAACATTTTTGGTTGAGTAACTGGTCCAATTATTGTATGATAAATTATCAAGTGGACGACCTGTTTCGTGGCAAATTTTGGTTTGGTTGCTTTCTATTTAGCTTAATACCTGTCTGAAACATTTCTCATAAGTTGTTTATTCGGGTGGATGTTTTTGAACGAATTGTTGGGTAAAATCATCGGACGGAAAGGCTTTTGAATCCACAGATGTAGACCCCTCAGTGTACGTGTAGTAACGTTAACGTGTGCGTTTGGTCAGATACAGATTATGAGTAACTGATCTGATGCAGAAGAACACGATGAGAGAAAACACAACCCTCAATCATAGTAAGATGTGCAAACCATGCAGACGTCGCTCGCTGTAAAACTAAATATTGTTGAAGATTATGGCCGACGTAATCTTTGGAGTTCACTGTACTAATTTGAAGTTTGTATGCTTATGCTTATGTTCTGTTGTATGCAGTTATGTACTGGCACTGTGTGCGTACATCAGAACGAACAACAATCTTTCTTCTGATAAATTCCTTGCTTGTATTTAATTCATGTGATCGGGAATCGTACCCTGGAGGTGGATTAAAAGATTCTAAACGTCATGTAATTTGCCTTGAAAGTGATGAGAGAAAGCTAAGCATGAAACATAACATACTGCTCAGGGACTACTCATTAGTATTTTTAGCCTTGTTTAGAAACAAGGAGATGGTTTCATTAGGAGTCGCCGGTAAGGCTTAAAAAGTGGCTATCGTTTTGGCTTTACGAAATTGCTTTTCCTGGTTGAGGAGTGAAGAACTTCCTTTTTGTTGGACTGACATTTTAAACCGACAATTTGAAACTCAAGCACGGGGTGCTTGCGCCTTGGGTATTTTTCCAGGAGATGCAACAGCCCCATGCATCACTATTTGCGGGACACTATGATGAGTAATACTCATTGAGTATAGGTACTTTTATAAATACGCGTCCATACTCCATACGTGATCGTAAGTTATTACGATCATGAGTTAGAAAGCTATGGATGAAATCAGGAGCTCATAAAAGGCCGAGTCGAGAACATATTATTTGACATAAGTTAATTATGCTGGTGGAGTGCTAGCAGTCTCTATAACATATTTTGTAATGGCGTGATATTAAAAATAAGTGGCGTGTTTTTGAATTAATGTTGATCCATCGCAGCAATATGTATGCATACATAATTGCATGTTCGTTTCCTTATCTTCCATCTTACCTCCTCTGCGACTTGCTATTTACCTGCTCAAGTCATTCCAGTTAATTACAAGCAAGGTTGTTTTGAAAGGTCTAGGCTTGAACTTACAAATAAGACCGATAAGCTTTTGTTAATTTAAACCTCAGATCTCTTAAGTTTCGCCTTTTTCAATTTTGAGCTCTTGAGAATCATGCGGATAATGTATATGCAGCTACTGCTTCTTTAGTACCAACAAAAGTGTGGTGCCTTAGAACTATAGTTTGTGTTGTTGAAATAAGTCAACTGAAGTTCTTTACGGGCACAACTGCGCGGTTTGCTATTGTATCTGTACTTCTCGTCGAGTCTGTAGGTTATTTCATGAGCATAGCTGCTGGCAGATTGAATCCCAACGACATATATATACATACACACTTACTTGCTAACTACCAAAAAATGTTTATGGTCATTTTTGATATTCTGTCCTAGTGGGATTTTTATCTATTCTTATGTCGTGCGTTGAAATCTATTTATCAAATGTAAAAGCGTCACTTGTTGTGTAAACAAAGCAAACATTGGGCAATCATGAAAAAGAAAAACCTTAGCACTAATAAGGTATTTCTCGCTATTCTTAATTAGCACTGAATTTATGTATGTTGTATGTCTACTAATGTGTCAATCTTTTTCACTACAACCTTTCGTGACTACAAGTCTGTGTTCTGAGACCGTTGAGTTCCTCGGCCTACTTCAGTTCCTCTTCACGTGGCAAACTCTCACTTATAATGAATTAGAAGTACTACAGATATTTGGGATTGGACTGCCTTAACACCAAGTAGTCACTAACTCATTTCCGGATTTTAATGAATTCTTAGATTGGGAACTGCGCAGAAATATACGCTACTAATGCTTACGATTTTGGATTCCTACATATATTGGCCCTATTAAGTCACGATGAAATTGTTTGATCGTAAAAAACAGGGAATTGGTGTTAGGTTGGTGATGTTCTCGCCACCAGACCAGAAGGTGTAGGGGCAGGATCTTTGCTTGGAAGTACTGTTTTGTACTATACTTTATGTGCGCCGCAAGTTCAGTTCATTACCAGCAACAATTACATGATCGCAGTGCTAATGGCTAGAATATTAACACATTATGTCGTCGAATGAGGGCAATTAACAAGAGCAGACGAGCAAACCGCATCCGGGTTTAAAGCTTGATGGTTAAAGCGTGGGAGAGGATTTCATTTTCCAATCTGTTTTAAGTGTACTAGAAACTCGCTTCGAGAGCAATTTCCCAGGTATAAATTTACTTCCTTCCAGGGACTGCTATAGAGATTGTTTGTATGATTTTCATATGTTTTCGCGTCGTCTCGTTCTCATTTAATTAAAATCATTTGAGCCAGGCATTGAAAGCAAAGTAGCTGGAACATGTTTTAAGAGATTCGATTTAGGGGTTGAGAGGGGACACTCATAACTACAACCTTTGTTTTTCTTACTCTTCAACTATTTAGGACTTCGCTTATTCTTATAATTCTGGAAATCGCTGCTTCCTAATCAAAGCATAATTCACAGCCAGGGTTATGATATTCTGAAACTAAAGTGTATAAAAGATATGAAAACGTGGAGGCATAAAGTCAGGAAAAGAATATGATGATCTAATGGAGTATTTATTAAATTTTAATCAGACTGACGCGGAGTGTTTAACAATGAGTACTTTGTAAGTGGTACCCTCGGATTATATGTGATAGATATCGATCGAACGCTCTGGCGACGGTACCTACCATAAGCCTGTGTGGGCCGGAGTTTTCAAGGAAAGAAATAGCAATGTTTGCATTAAATAGACTACATTTAAATAAATAGTTTGCATTAAATTACTATATTCCCCCTACCAATTTTAGCACTTAAATTTTGCTCGTTATTAACTTTGATCTCCCCAAACAATTGTAATGAAACTTAGCGATTCTGAAAGAAAATTCTTAATTCTCTTCATAATTCTTCGCTTTAAAATGATCCTAGACACAAGTTTGTACTGCATCCATATTTCAAAACTAAATGGTATAGAATAGATATATAAAATATGCGGTGAAACATTAGAGTGTGATTAATGTAGAGGATGCGCACATTTTTAACTGTAACAATTATTTTATATGAAAAGCATTCCGTCTTTACACCTGGGCAGAACAAAATAATCCTCGCCTCGTGTACGCATACTTAAATCTTAGTATGGGCAGGGGCTCTATAGAAAGTCTTCACGTCAAATTATTTTTCAAGGCGCTTATTTGATTAGAAAGAGAAGTTAAATATTTTACAAGAGAAATTGCAATTACAATATTTCCAAAATTTCTAAAATGGAACCAAAATTTAAAAAAAATTTGCCACAGGAATTGTTTGGCAAAAAGAATTTTGTTCATTAAAGAGAATTCACTGAGCATAAACTTGAAGCCTTGGCTCTTGTGAGTGACGAAAAAATCAAATTCGCCAATATATTGGCGCTTGGAAGCGAAAAGGTTAAAATGTATGAAACTCTGTATGAGGGGCATTTTCCACGTTCAGTTCAAGTGGTACGTTCACCCTTGAAGATTATGGCAGCTTAAATAGACCACCATTTTTTCTATGTGTTTGTAAGTTTTCGAACAAAACTTTTAAATTTTTTCTGCGAGGACATTCTGAAAATAGGTTTAAGAATTGCTACTGCTTTTGAAAACCTCTAAACTTTATGTAAACAAGGTATTCGCTTATTTGTCTTGAAGCCTACTTTGTCTCAGGCATGTACAAATATAATAATTCATATTTCAACTGCATGCCCTTTGCGTAAAATGGGTGCGTCCCTGTTGAGAGAGCAAACAATGGGTATAGCAATACGACGTATGTATTCTTATACGAATTACATGCGGAGAAAAGTTTCTCGATAGCAATACATTATGCTCAAATATTCACGCCACTGTTACAAAACACTTGAGCTTGAGAGCTATAGTAAATGCAACTGTCCATAGTGTGCATGACACAATGTGTAGGTACTCGACAGGTCTTGAAGTTCTCTGCTGAAAATATGCAGCATTTTTATGCTTAAGGAAATGTACACTACGTTACTTTTGGCAAAAAGAATTTCTAGAACTTATTTTGCGGAATTAAAACCATGCTACTCTTCGTATTGTTTTAAAGAAAATTCTGTGTAGCAAATCTTTTTTTGAGCCGAGTGCGGCATACGTATTGAATTTAGATGGCTTACAACGTATGTTTCCTACATTCAAAATAATGTAGTTCTTTTTGTTCATAGTCAGTAGTAATTACGGACTTATTTAACTGAACTTTGTAGTCGATTTTGTGCTATTAAAATACCCAAAGGGACAAGCTGAGCGTTGAAACTTCCGCGACATCCGAGTGGTTGTGTGTCCTCGAAATTAAATTTTGTTTAGGACGGGGCGTTTCTTCTCTTAACAGCGTTTTTATTCTCTGTGTAAATCGGACGAGGTTGTGAGTGTAGAGACGTGTAGAACAGAGAATACGCGAGAGTGAGCGGTGAAAGGCTTTCAGACCGTATGTAGTCATGTGTGTAATGATATGTGCACCCGTACATACTTTGATATGTCGTGTCTTGGAGATTCTTTCACTTTTAAAATATAGTGTTGTACAGGAGCTTGCAATTGAAATTTTATTTGCAGAATTGCTTCTGAATTTTGTAGGGTTTGCATAATTTACAAAACCATTTTACTCCTCCATCCGATATGGTTGTCTCTTTGTGGGCTTTACTTACATTAAATTACCGTAGATATGTATGAACGTCGGCTTAGGTTGTTGAATAAAAATTATTCAAGTTATTTTCCAGCAAGAGTAGACGGAAAGTAGTGTATAGATGACGAAGATTTACTTGGTTACGTCCACTTACGTTTTAAACGGAAAGCTTGTTTTCCGGTTCGTGTCATGGTATATAATATAAATGAAGTAATTGTACAATGTGCATATTGTTCCTATGTGTGCATACTTAATAAAGTTAAAGAATAGGTCTGTGGATTATTTTCAATTTCGTTTATGCTATAGTATCCGGCGTTTCTCTTGTATTCCTTACTAAAGTTTGATGTTGAATTACTCTGCGCATGCATTTGGGACTATTTTAGCTCCTATTATTGATGATATTTCGCTGTAACCACAGCTTAAATAGTAATTGGATTGCGTACAGTGAGGTTCTTCTCGTGTTGGATATCGTAGCCTGAGCGTAACCAAGAAATTTTAGTTAGACAATGATTTTTGAAAGCGGAGCTTGCTGTCCTCCAGTTGTGGAGCTGGAGTTCCAATTTACTATTTTCTCTCAAAAAGACGTAATAAGTTATGCAAATAAGATGAACGAGATGTAATTATTAGGTTATTACATGCAAGGCGGAATGTAAGATTGATGCAGATTCCGAGTATAATTTAGAATATTTTTCAAAAAATTCTCAGTATTTTTCAAGTCCTTGAAGTAGATCCAGAAGTTAATGAATTTATTGAAAATCTAAAAATTGATTTGCATAATTTCCAGGAACTAGGCCTTATTTTTCTTTAATTAAGCTCATATATATTTTGGTTTTTTGTAATAGTGTAGTATTTGCTTCTTTGTGAATGCTTGTATCTCAGGGGTCCCGGGATAGAAATCAGTTTGTACAGTTATTAATTATGTTGGGCAGAGGATTTTACCCTCAAGCGCGTGCACACGTAGACCTATGTAGTTAATAAGGAGGAATAACCTTCATTTATTATTTGTATCCCCTTGTGCGTAAATTAAGTGCAGTCAGGTTTTGGGTGAGCGTGTTGTTGTTCCTCGACTCTTTTCAAATGATTAAGTTGATGAGCTTTAGGAAGGAAGGAAGTTAAATAACTATAAAAGTAGGACGGGCGAGCGGATGAGAATTGAAAGGTCCCCCCCCCCCAACGAATGGAAGTACGCGATCTGGCTGTAGGTTGATTTCAGTTTCAAGTAACTACAATAAGTAGGTACATATATCCAGTACCCTACGAATGAGTCATTTGCAGAGGAAGAAATGCATTTTCCTGTGGGAACCAAATAGTCAAACATGTTAAGAAAATATACCCAGTGACTTTATGTTTTTGTTTTGTATTTCTTGGACTAAAATAATAATTCGATGTATTGTTGTGACAAGCCAGGATGATTATTTTCTCGTTTGCTTAATTATGATTTAATGAACGTGCTGGGTTGTAACGATGAGGTTACTGCCGCAGTACTACTTAGTTTGCTCAGAAATATGGCAGACAGGTAAATGCGTTTCTTTTTAATGACCCATTATGTTTTTAATTTAATGAGTTTATTTGTTGCATCCCTATTTTCATTTGTATCAGCATACGCATGTAGCTAATAAGTTAAACCCTGCCCATATGCTCATTCTTGTTGGAATCAGTGTAATTACATCTTAACCTGGGTTAACTACTGGGCTCACGCTCATCCATTTACGCTGCAGAAAAGTTAGATTGATGGTATGTATTCACGAGAGATACTACGAGTTCCAATGGGTAAAGCTGTTATGAAATATTTGAAATTTTGTATTAGGAGAAAGCTTACGTAAGTTAAAGGAGGCAGGGAAATAAAATCGATTGCTATTCTATATACTCACTTGTGTGAAGGATAAAACGTTTCCGCTTTAACTCTGCTCCAAGGACTACGTAATTTTTATTCTCTGATATTTACAAAATGGGAAAAAAACTTTTAATAAAATGGTTTTCCATTTTGCTATGTGCTTTAGTTTGGGTTTCTTCTTCTCTTGTAGAAACAAAGCTTTGCTTTCTCGGAGTCGAATGGTAGTATGTAAAAGCTGTAAAAATCTGCAGTGTAATAAGGTAGCATTTTTTATGCCGATTTTTCCGTTTCTTATACCCAAGAGTATTGTAGGCTCTTGGGCTAAGGGAAAGTCTTGTTAAGTTTTATAGGAGCAGGCGCATATATAAATACATTGGGAATGAATCAAATAGGAAGAAAATTTTGTATGCTTTTATGACATGCCTTCTTTGATTTTTACTCGTTTTGTTGTCTTTCTATGTATGTTCTCTGTACTCCTACGCTGCTACCGCTGCTGCTGCTACTACTCTTATTGGTTCTGTACTGCCTCTCTATTAAACTTGTGAATATGCATGTCTCGCGCCTCGCTATACATCCCACGTCAAGTCACCTTTTCACCATGTGTGCAAACTTAATCCTATCTATTGGATTCCTTGTGTATGCACGGTCTGCGTGCTTGTATCCATGGAACATAAAATCAACGGAAAAATGGAATTTTCTTTTCTTTCCCTATGCTTATGCATATTTTGGTGTACTGGTTTCCTGTGAAATCCGACGGCGCGTTTGCAATTTTATTGGATAATACACGTATGTATACTGTGGCTTATGTTCCGCCATGAATTAAACTGCAACCTCTTCTTATACTGTATTGGTGGTGGTGGGGATGGTCGTACGATTTTGCTTAAAATGATTGCAAAATGAACATGCATGAAACATCTGCCTTTTGCCATTCTCCTCCAACAAACGCACAAATGGCTGACTACTACTCTTATGATTTTCTTATATGCGTCACGTCGATTCGATTGGGGTCTTTGGTGGAATCACATTCCTTCTGCATTGGTATTTTCTTATCTTTATCTTAAAATAACATTTACGATTTTTACGCTCAATTTTTATTTTAAGGGAATCAATTTGTTGTTGGTAATTCTCTGCATACTATGTCCTGTACTCTATGTAATAATACTGAAATTGATTTTATTCTAATATATGTGATGATTGGCTCTCGTTAATATATATTTTCCTTGGTGGCAACTGGTTGATGCTGCTTCTTGCTTTGCTGTTCTGCTGCATTTGTTGCTTATACCGGATGCAGATATAAGGCTTGCAAGATCATTGTACCGCTCATCGGGTGATGTGGATCTGCCGTCACATAAATTGTGTCCACCTATTATAGAGGATGATGAAATTTATGGTGAGGATTTTGATAATTTCGTAGAAGGAGAATCGTACCAATCAAATGCAGCCGGAACTTCTGCAGATTTCGCCAGTGGAAGTCTTCAGCAAGAACCTACGATGGGAGAATTTGAAATGACCAGAACCTCCACGGTCAAGTTTCAAGATGGGTCTGATGATGATGTTAGTATCAATGAAGGTGAATCGGAGGTATGTTTATCTTTTCAGTATTTTTCTGTTACTATTGTGTATGGATTTTACATCCATATAACTTATATTTGCATAAACATGTTGTTCGCACACATATTTGACGATTTCTTTCATCTCGTTTCATCTCACCGTAAAACTTGAATCAGTATTTTATTCTTCACAAATTTACAATATGCTGAACTAAGGAAGTTTACAGTACAGTATTTGTTAGGAATTGAAATTTAGGAGTACTGTTTACTAAACTCTATTAGGCAAAGTCGCGCATGGGAAGAATGTTGTAAAGAATTCACTGGGATAGAATATCCTATAATAAGGTTTGAACAACTTTGGGAAACCGAGTTTTCGTGCAAGATACGTTTTAATATATAATATCTGCAATCTACAGTTACAAATCTGTATCTCGAGTAGTTATTCTGGGACCCGTTCGCCAAACATACGACCAGTAGACACAAGGGTTGTTTGTTTTTACCCGTAGATAATTCCTTTTCTTGCGACAGTTGTGAGTTGTGAATCCCAGCGCAGTAGATTTTTACACTGAATTGATTAATGTAAAGAATTGCATTTTCGGTGAAATGTGGTTGTGGTAGACATACAATATGACGGATTTGTTTCTGTAATCTTTCCGTTACTTTCCAATATATTTGAGGTTACACTTGCGGTATTTCGTAGTTTGTTTGTGTGAAACTAGTAGTTACAGCCTAGTACATGTGAGGAAAGCAGTTTGTGTATAAACTATGTATAGTTTACTAGAAGGGGTAGTCAGATTTACTTAGAAATGAATTCGATTCCATATGACGATGATGGTTATCAGAACGAATTAACGGGATGGTATGATAGTCTTGTTGTTACTAGGGCACGACGCGAATTTTCAAGATTTAATTTCTATCACCGTTCTCTTTTAGTTAGAGCTTATGCATGTTCTTACATCTTTTTGCAGTTTAAGATCATTGGTGGTCTAGTTTGAGCAAGTACAATGGTTCTCAGTTATTTCAGTTATGCATATAAAGAGTATGTGTTTTCAAGCATGATTGCATCAGCGATGGAATCAATTCATGAGATAGTACAAATAATATATAGCTTGTTCGTTTCAGAAAAGCAATATTTACTTCAGTTGAAAATCCTTCATATTTCCAATAATTATGTGGGCGTGCGTCTGTACGTAAGCATGAATATAATTCGCAGTCGGAGATGTACTCGAGGGTTTTTCCTTTGCCAGAGGAACTACATATTACGACCTCATAGTACCACTACTGCCGTCGTTGGAGATTCAAAATGGGATAACACCAAAGTCTCCTAAATGCAAAGAGATGTAACGAGCATTAAGTTCGCTGAAAATTCCATAAGAAATCGTTTCATATGAGAAGTGGCATGCTCCATGCTGGTTGTTATTTCACTTTTGGATCAACTCCTTTGTGAATTTTATCCGGCTTGCTAGAAAAGCAGTTGGTGGTCATTTCAATTCGGAGTTAATTTTGTGGTCGTTATTTTTAAAATATAAGGAATTCCAAGGAGGGAACTTTATGAAAAAACGACTCCGCAAATTCCCAGAAGCATTCATAAAATTTGAATCCTTTCTCCTATTTCCCATCCCTGTTTTTAACTGAGCTTGGAGTTAATCCAATTTGATTCTCCTTCGACGTTGTTATTTCATACTGTACAAAGCGTATCTTTATTCTGCGAGTAGGTGTATGTTGCATTTACAATGGCACATAAATGGTTTGATGATTCTGTATTTTGTTGATTTCATTTGTATAGAAAGAATACATGTATATATTCAGAATTTTCAAAAGTATAAATCTATAAATTGGTGCCAGACCCATGATCTATCTTTACCCGATCCTGCAGAAATAATATCATTTAGCCCTCAGTTCCTTTCATCTCATGGGATTCTGAAGATGGTGTCTAAAATTGTTGCTTGATAGAAGATTCGAAAGTGAAAAATAATGCATCTGCAGTTGGTTTAAGTATAGTATAATAGCACATTATCCTGGGAGACAGGATATATGCTGCCTACACATTACATAGCATTCCTTATGTATATATTGTGTTAAATTTAATTCCCTGAGAGTAATTCCTGTGGTAATACTACTGTAATTTGCGGGACTCAATTGTGTTTGACTGTCACTTTCACTGTAGGTTTCAGCATGATAATAATATTCGTCGGGACTCACCCGTGTCATAAAAACTACGGTGTTGACGGTGCTGCCATTACAAAATAATTCCGATCCTTGTCCAAAAATAGCTGAAATAATTGTTTGAGCAGTTAGACAAACGTCACAAAATGTTTGTTCGCTGCATTATAACTTTTAAGAAACAAACGTATTGCGCCTCTAAGCAAAAAAAATTGAGGGATCACAAGATAGTAAGGTTGGATTACATTTGACTCAGCCTAGTTAATTCCATGTTGTTGGGATGAAATTGCATTGGTTTCAGCACGACTGAGTGTGAATAATTGCTTAAACTAGTTTTATATAAATATTTATGATTTGGTTGTCAGTGGAAGAGGGCAGGAACGTTTTTTATTGCATAGTTTAGTGAATAGGTATGTATTCATAATATCGTCATACAATAAAATTAGGCAGTAATAAAAGTGTGAGCATTGTTGTCGAATAAAAATATCAGATTAGTGTTATAATTGAGTTGACTGCTACGTTCTGTTGGTCGTAATGAAAAGGCATTTGCTCATATATTTTACGTATCAACGTTAATGGAGTTTGGTGATTATATGCATACCGAGAACGTAAGTTGGTAAGATCAAATTAAACTTCTAACCTTAAGGCATGATTTCATGGGCGAATGCTCCTTGTGTACGAAAACTCTATTGGATATTGGAGTACCATTTTATGGTGTTGAGAACCGCTGTTTATGCACCGTTGCATTATTTGTGGCGTACGCAATGGTCAGCAGTAAGAAAATCCGCGTTTACTGAATCTTCATTTGAATGACCTTGCCGTCGTTCTATATTTCGTGTAATTTCTGATTTTTGAATGAGTTTTGTTGGTACGGAGCAAAATGTTATGAAGGCTTACAATCTGGCTTATTTATGCTGATATAGGCGATGTGAGGTCCACTACTATGGATTTTCACACATTCAGAATATAAGGGTTATACTTCTCACCCAAAGAGAGTGAGCCTGACGATTTCAAAAAAAGAAAGAACGCTCTTCAATGTTAGGATAAAAACATTTTGCGCTCGCATGTTACATCCAATTAAGCATTAAATCCTATACTTTTTATACAGTATACTAGACTAGTACTGCAAATAAGTAAAGGTAACATATATACGAAGATAGAGCGGTTGAGGTTAAGAACGGACATGAGTTATGAGAAGAATTTGAATAAATTGTTTTGATGAAAAAATTGTAGGAACAAAAGTCTTTACATTTTTTTTCAATAAAATGTTTTCAAGATCAATTAGTTGTTTCTTTCTGCTTAGAGAATAAAGTCTTCTTTGTTCAAAAAATTTGGTAATCGCGCAGATGTATTTGTACTTATCGCGTTGACGCTAATCAGTAGTAATGTAGTTAGAAATGATCTCTTGCTTTGAGAAAAAGCCACATTTCAAGTTTTAAACTTGTATTTAGCAAGAAAATGGTAGCATGCTGGACATTGGCATCCTTTCATTTGTAATGTGTTCATATTTTATTTATTTTGTCTACCAAGTGTTAGTGTGTATATTCTTCAATGTCAGGAGTGATTCTTATTTTTTCCCACTCCTGAGTGTTAGTGGATGTTTTCCTTTGTAGGTTTTATATATATCTCTCTTTTAGGGTTTTCTTATGCCTTTATTCTCATGTTCTCATGTATTAAATCTTACATGAAAAGGAAAGATTTGTGGGAACTGTGGAAAAACTCGGAAATATAACATATGTATGTATTTAAAACCCACGCGCTTAGCATCTGTCAATATCACACTTACAATGATTTTACTACATTTAAGAACATGACTTATGTCAGCATTGTTTGAGGATGAAATACTGAAGGGTATAGAACGTTTTGTTTATTTCCCATTTCTTTGCCTTCTCTATCTCACTGTCTCTATATATCTCGTTCGTAGTGTCACTAGCGGCTGTATAGTAGCACACAAACTGTTTTTCAAACAAATATATGTGTGAGAGCTACCACTTTTTATTGTTTGGCAACCACTCTTTCTACATACACTTTTGCTAAGTGTGTATTTGTATCCTGTTTCTTCTTTCTTTAAGGCTGCTTTCAGTCAGAGCGAGGAAGATACAAGTGATAACATTAGAGTATTGATGCTTTAATGTGAGTACATTTGTTGGTAGGTTTGCATTTCTTCCATAAAAAGGAACCTGCACGATTT
This sequence comes from Spatulosminthurus flaviceps, assembly GCA_034693705.1. Taxonomy (NCBI): domain Eukaryota; kingdom Metazoa; phylum Arthropoda; class Collembola; order Symphypleona; family Sminthuridae; genus Spatulosminthurus; species Spatulosminthurus flaviceps. The sequence continues at coordinate 21,453 of JAQFXU010001134.1, forward strand.
TTACACACATTGAAGCTGTTCTGGGTGAAAGACCTCTTTGGAATAAGCTTGTTAGCCAAACAATCGGAGGATCCGAGGTATTCCAATAGTTCTGGTTATGCATAGAATACCCTCAGTGTAATGTCCTATGGGATGTGGGGTAAAAATGTATTACATAATATCTGACGCAAGGAAATTATTTGCCATTAATGGGTTTTCAGTTGTAAACTTCATGTAGGAAAATATTTTTTTATTTGGTTGTACTAATTTCTTCGCTTTGACGTTGATGTAAAATAACCCAGTAGAAAATTGAAGGCATTTTAAGACATAATCCGTAAGAAGAAGGCACAAGTAGGTTTAAGTCAATGGGTAACCCACATTAAATGCATATTATGTACAAACTATAGATAGAAATTTTGTCAAGAAAAGTTTCCGGGAGTTGAAGTTTTCGCAATCTGGTGTTGCACAAAAGATTTCAGAATTAGGAGGTCGAGCACGAAGGAAGGAAATCACAGATTTATTTTTACTGCAGTGGTAGTACTGTGGTAATAGTATTAATAGTAGTTAGTAGTAGCAGTAGTGGTAGTAGGAAGACGTTCAAAAGAAAATCAATGTTTTGTATACGAATTAAATAGACGCAGACATTTATTAATTCCCGTTGCTCCAAGGGATTGTGTAGTGGTAGACTTGATAGTTTGTATTTATACAAGATATTTTCGTATTAAAATTTATTATGATTTCAACTTTTCTTTTCTTCTGGAAACTGTGACTTATATGCAGAGGAAATTTGAGACGAAGGATGTTACTCATTTCTAAAAGAAGATTATTTATGTTTCTGTAAAATAGGGATTTTTCGCAAAAAGAAGGAATGGAACTTTGTTTTAGCCGCTTTACATTTCCAGTTATATGTTAATAATTTATACATGGTTTTTGTTATTGTTGTTGTTGTTGGCTGTAGTAATTTCTAGCTTAAGTGCAGGTAAATTATGAATTTGCTTCTCTTTTTGTTCCTTTGTGGAGTTGGAAGAATTGAAAAGGGTGGAAGCATTAGCATTAGATACACGACCTTACATAGGTACATGTCAGCGCTTTATGAAAATAATATACGTAAGCTGGGATTTAGGAGATTCAAGAGATATTTCATTAGTATTGCTGGAGGCAACTTTCTTCTGTAGGTAGACTACCGATAGTCCGAGTATTTCCCTAGCTTTGATGTACTTACTTGTAACTATATATAACGTGACATGTTGACATTGTTTTTCCATTCCCTATATGCTTTGAGCCCTTTTCAGAATGGATGCTAATGATCGACAAAATCTTCTTATGCAAAGGAGTAACTTCTAAGAGAAATTCATGCATAACGAACTTAAAAGGAATGCTCTTAATAATGAAGTTGAAAAGTTTCGAGCTGTGTCACTAACCAAAGCACTCGTAGTATTACGTATATCTGAAATAATTATTTACAAAGTTTGATTTGAATACATATAATGCAATAACTCTCATCGTATAGATTCAGAATTAGGAATATATGTGAAAACTTATTATTGGATTTGTGTATAGGTAAACTTGATGTGTACATTTGTATTTAAGGAGCGTGAATTAACAAGTTTCCAAAGTTTTTTCTTTGCATACTTTATTATTTAGTTTTAGTTTAGTCATAATTTCTGCACATTGAGCTAACTAAGATGACATTGATTTATTTATAATTGGATACCTATTGACTGTGTTTCGAAAGGAAAAGGTTGTTTTCATGGTATTTCACATTTCACGCTTTCACACACACGTAGCTACTCACAGTGGTACAAAACGTCAAGTGGGGGTCTTGCAAATTTTGGAGTTTGACGCGTCTCTGTGATAAGATTTTAATCATCATCCTCATGTCATGTGGTTTTGAACTTCAGCATTGTTTTTCGCTCTTTCTCTCCCCCTCACGCTCACTTTTTGTGTGTTTGAAATCCTCTTTCTGGTTCAGAGGCTTTATATATACATATAGGGACTTAGTGAATGTTTGCATGAATAGAGCTATGACGCATGAAAATTTATTTAAATAATATAATGTGTAATTAAAATATTTGCTAAATATTAACTTCATAATCTTAGATTTGCACGTAGATAGATTTTTTATTTTCGTTATTAATACTTGTGTGGTGGAGTCAGCAGTATCGATATTTCAAGAAACACTATCCACAGTATCTCTATTTCAAACCACTACCGTTTCTCATTAAAATTTAGGCTTTCAAAAGTGTATTTAACTACCACTACCATAGCTCGTCTGATATAATAGACAGTTGAAAATTTTACTGCAAAATTAATGTGAAATTGGATTTTTATGATTCACAAAGAAAATTCGGAACTTTTATGGCATTTCTTTTCCATAGTTGTTTACTTAATTTAATAAGAAAGTTTTTAAGGACGAATGGTTTAAATGGTGTGAGTGTGAGCATAATATTGTAGGTATGATATTTTGATAGCTAAAAATATCAAGTTTATGATGTTTGTGGGTTATGTTTATGTAGTCTCAAGTCTGAAGGGAAACACTTACTTTTTGGTAATGAACTTTTGCGTATTCCGGCTGTACGAGCATAATGTGCATGAAAGGAATAGTTTATGTATGGAAATGGCTGGAACTGAAAGCTTTTAGATTTTAGTGTTGTGTGTGATGTGTATGACTCATGTGTAGGACTGATAGGAGCTGAGTAAGGGAACGATTGGAGAAGTTGAGAACTTGAGCGTTGTACTCCCAGCCCCATAGGCCCATAGGTATTGAATATTTATGGATATATTTAAATACATGCTTTGTTATTTGTTATCGAACCTCTTGTTGAAACGGCAAGCAATACAAACGGCCTTCAATAATGAAAATAAGGAGAAAAAAGTAGAGAAGAATAATCATATTTATCTCGTATCGATTCATTCTTGAGTGGTTTCGTCTGCTGTTTCCGACATACATATATATTTACAAGTAATGTGGAGGTATCTTTTTCCTAATGATGCGTTTGTGTATGTATATTTTACTCGTGGAAGACCTCTGATGTCAATTATAATAATGATAATGCATATATCCTCTGCTTGTAGAAGTAGAAGTTCGGGGAAAGGAGTTCTCTTGCAACAATCTTCTGTATAATGTTTTTTCGTATGGAAGTCTGTTAGGTTTTTATTTTGGTTGGAGACTATAGGGAGTCGCCATGATAATACTGACTTTCAAATATTGTAATAATCCGTATTATGTCTTGTCTGAGCTGCAAGAAAAGTGCAGTTTCTGTGCAGTGTGATGTGATCCCATACACTTATATAATACCATATAAGTGTCGAATTCACAAAAGAATTCGAGTTTGAACAAAAAACCTAATGATCAGTGCTGCTGAATTTTAAAAGCAATGTAAGAGCAATGTGTTCATACAAATAGAAGTCTTTAACCCATCCGCAAACAATGAGAGTGGGCATGGGCAAAACTTTTTTGAGACCTTACAAGGAACTATTAATGGTTATTTATTCTGCCTAATTTTTTAGGCTCATTTTGAAGTACTATTCTGCTTGACTGAGGAATGTATTTACATACATTGATAACCGCTGTGTGTTATTTCATAATGTGTTTTCATAAAAAATGAATCTAAGCATTATTCTATTCAGTCTAAATTTAGCTACGTATCCATAAGGGAATATGACGCCATCAATTGTATGTAGTACTTGAAATTGTTTCACAAGTGTGATAATATTTTGTTCAGTAAAGATTATAATAATCATAGCCTTTAAACCAGTTTAGACCGTATTTGTTTTGTATGGCTACCCATAATGTGTAATAAAATCCATGCAAGAGAGAGAGAGAGAGCAGGAAAGTACTGCTGTTCAGTTTTCGAGTTTTATTTTGTATGCATGTTACATGATAGTTTTCTGTGTGCGTGATTTCATCGTCGAAATATTTAAGCTCAAAGGAATATTATTCGCATGGTTAATTTTATCAACGAAGATCCAGTTGTTAAATTGTAGACACATGATTAATATCTTATTCATCAAGGATAATTCAAGTGAATGCACGTTTTAACATTTAAATCTTGTATATAGAATAACTGTATATACATAGATGTATGTATGTATATAAATATCGATCATGAAAAATGAGGAACGGAGCTTTTAAGTTGTGTTAAGCTTGAGAGTTTTATTTTCGTTGGGTAACTTTATTATTATTGTTACTATTATTATTATTCCGATGACGTTTTTCTCCATCTCGCCTTCCATATTTTGGAAATAAGTGTGTACTTGTCTTGGATGTTCAATCATCAATTTAATTTAAGTTGAAACGTGCAATTTTCTTTAACGTAAGGGTTGGGTTTCGCGTGAAAGCTTATTGCATTATCATTTCATCTACATTGTTGGTGTGGGATATGGACGTGAAACTTGTGATTTACTGCAGGGAATGTGTTAATAAATACGGTTTTTTTCTTTCCTTAATTTTCTTTACATTGATGAAATTGCTCGGACAATTTACGCCACATAATGGGAAAGGCACATGGTATAATAAAATTGGAGGAATTGTGAAAAATTTGAGATATGGTAATAATTGAATATAATGTGAGTAACATGAGTATTTGCAAATTGAAGTATAAAACGAATATTTATTGTAGAAAAGAAACCTCAAAAGGATTCTTCAATGTAATGAAACTTGTTGCAGTGATTAGGAACGTGTACAGGAAGGATGGTTTATATTGGTCATTGATATACATACGATATGCGGTGAGATGATTGATTGAGAGTAAATTGCAAATTTTGGGTAATGCCCAGACGTACCTGTATGTATAAATAGAGTTCCATTGGGATTCGGGTGTTAGTTGAAAGTTGAAACAAGTTGCAAGTTATAATGTGTAACAGTGTAAACAAGTTTTGTAATAGATGTAGTGTGGAATCCTTGCTTATTCTAAGCCTTAGGTATTGTGAGGATGGATATGAAGTTTAGAAAATTGGTGTTCCTTCAGGCTAGCGGATTTTATTTTGACTCTATATTCAATCATGCTGCGTATTCCATCACCCTTGTGCGCAATATTACTTTGTGCACCTCTTTCTGTCTGTCACTCGCTGCTTTATGTCTGTGTCTACATAGTAGCAGTATTTACCGAAATTGTCATGGTAAAACTCATTACTTTAGCTCATATTAAAAAGACCAGGTTTAGTGAACGAGTGGATGTGAAATAAAATGGGTTTGAGGAATTCACATGATCTTGCAGCAGTAGATGAGAATCGCAGAAATGCAGAATTTCATTTAATTTCTGCTTGTCGATTCACGTGCAAGCAAAAAAGTAGATTCCTTACTCAGAGTTTAGTCGGTGGCGGCACTGGATACTTTTGTAAAAATTATATGGAATTTTAAAAAAAATGTAGTGGAATCAGTTGGCATCGAGATTTACATATATTTAACTAAGTAAATTTCATTGAAGTGAGAAAATTGAGAAATTACGCGTTAGGAAAGATGGACTGAACTCGAAAGGATGGTAATGCCTTAAGGGTTAAAAGAATAGGACTTGCCTTGGTTTACAGAATGAAAGCAAAAGTTAGCTGTAGAACATTACTAGTAAGACATCCATGAGATGGGTTGGTTTCGATGGGAAGTCGTTGAAAAATGATAGGAGAAAGTATGAGAGAAATAAATGTGTTTATGTTTGAGTAAATAAAAGGAGAAATGAATAAGAAAAATAGAAAGACAAAAGTTTGGCTTCTATCGATTTTCGATGCTCGACTTATTATTTATTCTCCTATAGTTGTTGCGTTTATGGATATAAAATCTTTTTTAAAGTTTAGATAATTCATTGTTATTTTCTTTCGTTTCACTAACTGGTCTCACTTTGTTATCTTCAATCGATACATTAAATGTGTGTGCTTATGTATTTATAAATTGAACACCCCTTTTCTTAATATATCAGAACGACGAACATTGTTAATAATTATTTTGGTTGAATTGTAGAACGTTCAAATGCAAACATATTATTTACTTGTTCGAAGGGTTCCTGGAATGAAATTTTCGGAGTAGGATTGGGAATTTTTACGTCGTTAGTGCTTATTTGGTTCCATTATACACTGATACCATTCTTTGACTAATAATTATTATTGCTACTAGTAGTTGGAATTAGACCACTAAGAATTTTCATTTGTGGAATGTAGAGGAAATTTATGCTATTGTAATGAGGTTTGAGGCATTCAGACATAAAAGTTTAATTGACTTTGTGCAGATAAGTACATTGCAAAATATACTACATAGTTACTTGTTTAAACTAAAGCTACTTGTGTAATTATTCGCCTTGATGTTCGAGCAGCTTTTGTACAATTAAACACGAAGTTCTCAGACTCTGTGAATCTATTCAAATTTCGAATGTAAGTTATTGTTGTGTATAAAATAAACTAAGTACAGTGGTGTCGCTTAAATCTGTGAGTAGTGCCATTGCTGGATTTTATGGATGTAATGTAATGTACTGCTGTAGATACTCTTTGTGGCTGACTTTCTAGCAACTGCATGAGCGGCAAACTACATAATTATATGATAGGGGTATACTACTTCGAGTCACACAATTGCTTCCAAAGTATCCATATAGTTTGTGTGTGTCTATGTTATTCTGTGTTTAGTTTTAGTAAATATTTAGTACAGCATGAATTAAACAAATTGAGTAGAAGGCAGCAGGGTATGCAAAACTTGGATACTTGTGATATAGTACGTGTACATGAATGTTAAGGGAGAAAGAGGAGTAAGCCTGTACGAAATTGTATAAATGTGTGCAGTAAGTATGTACGTTTGTACATAAGTAGAGAGTAGAGTATGTAGCTCTAGGTAACACGGTCCAGGATTGTTTGCTTTTTCTGGGTAAGGAAGTGTAGTATGTGTGGAGTGAACTTCACCGTACACTCATTGTTATAGTTTCGATTCTAATTTTCTACTCGTTTCCTCTTAATTTTCTCGTAACTGTGTGTGGCTACACGCGTGGTCAGGATTTCCAGCCAATATCGATTTCGGATCCGAAACACCGAAAATGCATTGAGGCTACTCTGCTACTGAGAAATAGAGGAGGCTATTCCCTCCCAATAAACATCAGTTATGTTTCGTCCTGTTTTGTGCGGTTTCCGACCGAATGTCACATGTACTACAGTTGGACATGTGCCTTCTAAATGTATTACAGTTTAACCGTTCGGATATGTATTTACATGATGTAGCGGCGCGGCTATCTGTATAATATGTTGAGAGTTTCTGTAGCATAGGGTATTAAAATTGTAGAAATATTTCATGCAACTTGACTCTGCATTTAAAATATGTAGTAAAATTACTGCACACCACTTACTCTTACGTGTTTATATGTTTCTCTTGGACTTGAGAGACAAAGCCTTGAACGTCGGTTTATTTCCGTATGCGTGTATCTGTAGAATTTCGTTTTCCCTTGCGTGCCATTAACAAGATCGTGACTCATAAACGGCGAGAGTCCAAACAGAGCAAAGGAAAATGAAAATAAAGTATTGGTTTGTCATTGGCTCAGGAATGAGTGTAAAATCGACTATTATTATCGGCGGTAGTGGAGCCCGCGTGTATGCCATGTAAGACTCATGGGAAGAGAAAGGGAAAAAATAAATTGTAAGAATATAGGTAGTAAAAAATAGATCGGAGTTGCAGCACGTAAATAGTGGAGCTGTAACAACTATATAGGATTATAGGAGGGGGTGCTACAATGCTGCCATGGGTGCTAATGATACCGTGACGCTTATTTTATTTTGATGGTCGTGTGTCCTATCCTGTCGTATCCTTTAAGATTGTTTCAAATTACTTCTCTAGATACATGCGGGTGTTGCTTTGAATACTCTCTGCAGTTTCTATTGTACTGTTTTGTCATTCGTACTGCGTAATGTGGTTACGAAGGAAATCATAATGTACCCAGCCGTGTATATACTTGCTTGCAATTGTTTTAACCATGACAAGTTTCAATTTCCCAAGGCTTACAAACTTATTTTGATTTTGTTGTTTTGTTTGCTAGCACAAATATGCGTATCCTTTTTAGAAATATATTGCATACTCGAAGAAGTGTGGCAATTGGTCTTTTAATCATACCATATTTTTCTGATTTGTTTTTGTTGTTATTGCTTTATAAGAGAAAATAGTTGTTGCGTTCGAGAAATGTTGGAATGTTTATTAAATAATACGGAAGAATAAATACCGACTTTATCTATATTATGCAGTTCGTTGTATGAACTAATCTTCAGTAGATTCAGCACAAAGATAATGGGGAGGAAGTTGTAGAGAAAATATGAGCCTTGATTATATGGGATTGCAATTTAATTTCATGTCTATAAAATATTAGAATGCCACTTGGAAGTTTAGGAGATGTGAAGATGTAGGGTGTTCGCAAGTAAGCAATATATAATATAACAGTTGTGAGGTAGAAATGAAAGAGCATTGATAAATATATTCTGGTCTCTCTTCTGCCATGCCTTCGTCTTTGAAGATGTGCTGATGAATTTTAAAGAGAAGGAATTTTAAATGGCCTATACCGATTACCGATATTGCTGTTAGTTGGTGGAGCAAAAAAATTACTGAATCTAGAAAAATGGTAATTGAATTTTTTGCTTTCACTTGCACATATTCCTAGTAGCACACAATGTGTGGCTTTCAAAAGGTAGAGAAAGAGAATTGAGATTCAATTCAGCATAGTCTCTGATGATTCCAGGAACTGTGCCAGGCGTATTAAATTAAAAATTACGTTTCTATTTGGGGGCGGCCTACCTATGGAATAGTTAATGTGTGTTTCGCAAGTTAGAAAATTTCATGTGGGAATGCGTACTAAAATGACAATTCTGAAGGAACTCTTAACCAAATCGAGTCATGCATGGGGTAAATAATGATAATAGTGATGGTTACTTTTGTATGTATCTCCACTCCCAGCCACATAATTATGGTTTTGGAGCGGTTTTGAAAAGCTCACTAGCCACGTGGGAAATTAAGCAAAATTGAATTATTCTAATTATTCTAATGTATTGTATTTGTGACTGTTTTACTAAAAAGAGTTCAAATTTACCTCATCGAATGTCATCAAATTTATCGTTCAAAGTTTTTTTAGGTTTATACATGATTATCACAGCCTCCTGCAACGTAGAATCCATCATTTGTTCTCAAATATAACTTCGAAATTATAGGTAAACACTAAACACATTATAAAAGTAGAAATAACTGTGCACTTGTATTAGTAAAGCTGTCGATGGTAGTGTTAGCGTCGTCAGCAAGAACTTTTGGCGAATTTTAGTAAAAAGGGGGGGAAAACGTAGTTCATTATAGCATGTCCAAAGTATGAATAAAATTTGAAATTTAAATTTTTAACCAGGCATCCTACATCTGTTGCGAAAAAATCGCCCAAAAAAGAGTTAAGTATAACCGTGCCTGTTGAGTTACTAATACGGAAATACTATAAGTTGTAGTTGTACGTACAAGTAGTTTCGAACATATCGTAAATAATTGAATTTTTGTTTTAAATGTCAGGCCCCGTGACACTTTTATCTCGGCATCAGATCGAATCGGTTTTGTCGTGTGTTCTTCACACATTTATCTACAATACTTAAACTGCTCGTTGATATCTACTATGATTTAAATGATGAGACTTGTTGGATGTTTTATTGTAAAATAATAATATTGCTTACATCAGTGATTTCCTGGAAGGATGAGAAAGTTGAAGTAGTAGTAGCAGAACTGCTGAGTCTGTAAAAAAAAACTAACGTGTCATAGACCAGGTTTTTAAGTGTCATGTTATTTTACACGTACAAAGATGTTGGATGATGATGGTAGGAAGAATTTTCACTGGGAAAAACCATGTTGAAGAGAATTTTTGGAAGAGTAACCCACGAATTTCCTCATTCTATCAAGGGGCTGTTGACTTAAAAATGCGAGTGGGTGCTACATGTGCTATACAAATTTGTATGTATTAAGTTAGTTTTGTTTTTAACCGTGGTGTATATATAGTACTGCGTTGATAAAAAAAAGTTAGATAAAAGTGAAAGATTAGGTGGAGTGTCTTTATAGATACATACTTGCATGTAATTCATACATACACACATGTATGTCTGCGTATGAGGTAGCCGAATTTCTGTTATGAACGACTTCTCCAGTGACCTATAGTCTAATGTCCTCTAAAACTTACCGGTAAAGTTGCTGGTATGTATTGGACTCTTCAACACTTACAAGTTGCTTGATGAGAGGTTTTAAAGACGAGATAACATTCATGACAGGAACCCTAATGTGTTGATTTACGAAGGACAAAGATTGAATGGGATGGAAAGGTTTTTTTTTGTTTTATTCCGAAGTACAGCTCTTTGTCTCCAGCGAGACTAATTGGGAAAGTTTGATGTGTTATAGTGGTACTAGTAGTAGTATGTGGTAGTAATGAGTCGCATTTAATTTAATGGTTGACAAAGTGGGCTGGAAGTAGTGCCTCATCATTTTTCCATTTAATGATCTATGTCATTAATTGTGTGAAGAAGTGAGCTTGAGGTTGTTTTCCATTCCAAAATTACTTTTCGAGTAGCTAGTAAGTTGGCAACTTTTCCTGAAAATGTTTACTACTTCATACAGTGTACTCATTGATAGCATTTATTATATTTATATGCATACGCTTGAAAATGTACTCCTACATCAGTCAGTCAGTTTGAACCTGTACATACTTTTGTACGGTTACTCTTTGAAATAAGTCAGGTTGCTGTCGTGGGTTAGTATAGTAATGAGTAAATACATAGCATTTCCACCTAAATCATTATTTTCAAAAGTTTTTCTCGCTCATGTTTTGAATTTATTAATTTTTCCGAGAAGAAAAAGCCTGTCTCCTTTGGACTGTTTTTGAATGCTGGGATTGCAATATGAATGAATACAAGAAGATTTTAAGATAAGCGTACGTTTGAACTTCCATGCTTTTGTATATGTAGACCTCAGTTGATGATTTGTTGCCGTTGCGTTGTTTTGATTTTTAATTAGCTAATTTGTAAAAAAAATCGAGTACTGATGAAGCCATTATTTTTTCATATATTCTTAAATCTGAACGAGAAAGTAGTTTGGTTTGAAAGAAGTGTGAATGGCAGATACTTTTTTTAGGGCACAGTGCAGTGTTTGAGGCAGAATTGTAGTAGTATAGGTATAATAATAATTTACGTTTTTGAGAGGATTTTATTTTAAACTTAACAACATTATTGCTTTGCTTGGTCCTTGTTTCTAGTTATGACTGATTTTCGCGAGGGCATTTCAATTACTGTGACTGTCGAAAATATGCAGTGATTTTTGTAAAAGTTATGGAAGCTTCCAGGAGGATTTGCAGGAGCAAGGCATACTTGTGTACATGCTAGAATATATAGATACATATGTTCACCTAATGTACCTTAATGTATTTATGGCTTGCTAAAATGTTTTCACTGTTCATTGTCAGTTGTCAGAAAGATTGAGTTGCCGTCACAGCGTAGCGTAGGAAACGAAATGTAGCTCGAGAAATTTCCGAGTCATTTGCGTATATCATTGTGTAAATGAGGAAAGATAAAAACTACGACCAGGGAGGGAATGATTTTGTCTGTATTTTTGAGTTTGAGAATGCTTGTTTGTTACTTATTATTGACTCGACGAAGGAGTCGTGAAAGTTTAGTGTTTTTTAAAGCTGCGGTTGTATAATTTTCCCTTTTTTCTAATTCTAACCATTACTTTGGGCGCAAGGCGCAACATGGAAAAGGATCGCGAAAAGTGAAATAATTTAGAAGTGGTGAATTTATTATGCAATTTACGCCTTATTCTGCACTCTACTACCGCATGCTTTTCTGCTCATTTGACCGCAATGAATCTTGAGGGTTGGAATGAGTGAAAACAAAAATTCTTATTTGAAGATTTTCAGGCATGTGATATTTGAGAAAAAATGTTTGGGAGAAAATAAATTATTACACTCCATTTGACGGAAGAAGGCAAACTCTTCTGACAATTAATTCCCACGGAAAATCAATACGACGTTCTGTTGTCTCATATATAGGAGGCATTAAATTTTCGGTTATTGTACTTCTGTGGTATTGCAGCACCGAATCACGATTATCGTTTTTCTATCGATAGAATCTCTTCTTTGCGAATGAGTTTTGATGGAAACTCAATTATTGCAGAAATTATAATTTA